>CALYLW010001905.1:0-83395 GCA_944989445.1 Ampullaceana balthica
TGTGATCAAAACAATAAATTAAAGCTTTTAAATAAACTACAAGATACACACACACATTATGTGATCAAAACAATAAATTAAAGCTTTTAAATAAACTACAAGATACACACACAAATTATGTGATCAAAACAATAAATTAAAGCTTTTAAATAAACTACAAGATACACACACAAATTATGTGATCAAAACAATAAATTAAAGCTTTTAAATAAACTACAAGATACACACACAAATTATGTGATCAAAACAATAAATTAAAGCTTTTAAATAAACTACAAGATACACACACAATTATGTGATCAAAACAATAAATTAAAGCTTTTAAATAAACTACAAGATACACACACAAATTATGTGATCAAAACAATAAATTAAAGCTTTTAAATAAACTACAAGATACACACACACATTATGTGATCAAAACAATAAATTAAAGCTTTTAAATAAACTACAAGATACACACACAAATTATGTGATCAAAACAATAAATAAAGCTTTTAAATAAACTACAAGATACACACACAAATTATGTGATCAAAACAATAAATTAAAGCTTTTAAATAAACTACAAGATACACACACAAATTATGTGATCAAAACAATAAATTTAAGCTTTTAAATAAACTACAAGATACACACACAAATTTGTGATCAAAACAATAAATGTAAGCTTTTAAATAAACTACAAGATACACACACACATTATGTGATCAAAACAATAAATTAAAGCTTTTAAATAAACTACAAGATACACACACACATTATGTGATCAAAACAACAAATTAAATCTTTTAAATAAACTACAAGATACACACACACATTATGTGATCAAAACAATAAATTAAAGCTTTTAAATAAACTACAAGATACACACACACATTATGTGATCAAAACAATAAATTAAAGCTTTTAAATAAACTACAAGATACACACACAAATTATGTGATCAAAACAATAAATTAAAGCTTTTAAATAAACTACAAGATACACACACACACATTATGTGATCAAAACAATAAATTAAAGCTTTTAAATAAACTACAAGATACACACACAAATTATGTGATCAAAACAATAAATTTAAGCTTTTAAATAAACTACAAGATACACACACACAATTATGTGATCAAAACAATAAATTAAATCTTTTAAATAAACTACAAGATACACACACACATTATGTGATCAAAACAATAAATTAAAGCTTTTAAATAAACTACAAGATACACACACACATTATGTGATCAAAACAATAAATTAAATCTTTTAAATAAACTACAAGATACACACACACATTATGTGATCAAAACAATAAATTAAAGCTTTTAAATAAACTACAAGATACACACACACATTATGTGATCAAAACAATAAATTAAAGCTTTTAAATAAACTACAAGATACACACACAAATTATGTGATCAAAACAATAAATTAAAGCTTTTAAATAAACTACAAGATACACACACACAATTATGTGATCAAAACAATAAATTAAAGCTTTTAAATAAACTACAAGATACACACACAAATTATGTGATCAAAACAATAAATTAAAGCTTTTAAATAAACTACAAGATACACACACACATTATGTGATCAAAACAATAAATTAAAGCTTTTAAATAAACTACAAGATACACACACACATTATGTGATCAAAACAATAAATTAAAGCTTTTAAATAAACTACAAGATACACACACACATTATGTGATCAAAACAATAAATTAAAGCTTTTAAATAAACTACAAGATACACACACACATTATGTGATCAAAACAATAAATTAAATCTTTTAAATAAACTACAAGATACACACACACATTATGTGATCAAAACAATAAATTAAAGCTTTTAAATAAACTACAAGATACACACACACATTATGTGATCAAAACAATAAATTAAAGCTTTTAAATAAACTACAAGATACACACACACATTATGTGATCAAAACAATAAATTAAATCTTTTAAATAAACTACAAGATACACACACACATTATGTGATCAAAACAATAAATTAAATCTTTTAAATAAACTACAAGATACACACACACATTATGTGATCAAAACAATAAATTAAATCTTTTAAATAAACTACAAGATACACACACACATTATGTGATCAAAACAATAAATTAAAGCTTTTAAATAAACTACAAGATACACACACACATTATGTGATCAAAACAATAAATTAAAGCTTTTAAATAAACTACAAGATACACACACACATTATGTGATCAAAACAATAAATTAAATCTTTTAAATAAACTACAAGATACACACACACATTATGTGATCAAAACAATAAATTAAATCTTTTAAATAAACTACAAGATACACACACACATTATGTGATCAAAACAATAAATTAAAGCTTTTAAATAAACTACAAGATACACACACACATTATGTGATCAAAACAATAAATTAAAGCTTTTAAATAAACTACAAGATACACACACACATTATGTGATCAAAGCTAAACAATCACACAATACAAAACTTTAAAGCTTTTAAATAAACTACAAGATACACACACACATTATGTGATCAAAACAATAAATTAAAGCTTTTAAATAAACTACAAGATACACACACACATTATGTGATCAAAACAATAAATTAAAGCTTTTAAATAAACTACAAGATACACACACACATTATGTGATCAAAACAATAAATTAAAGCTTTTAAATAAACTACAAGATACACACACACATTATGTGATCAAAACAATAAATTAAAGCTTTTAAATAAACTACAAGATACACACACACATTATGTGATCAAAACAATAAATTAAAGCTTTTAAATAAACTACAAGATACACACACACATTATGTGATCAAAACAATAAATTAAAGCTTTTAAATAAACTACAAGATACACACACACACATTATGTGATCAAAACAATAAATTAAATCTTTTAAATAAACTACAAGATACACACACACATTATGTGATCAAAACAATAAATTAAATCTTTTAAATAAACTACAAGATACACACACACATTATGTGATCAAAACAATAAATTAAAGCTTTTAAATAAACTACAAGATACACACACACATTATGTGATCAAAACAATAAATTAAATCTTTTAAATAAACTACAAGATACACACACACATTATGTGATCAAAACAATAAATTAAATCTTTTAAATAAACTACAAGATACACACACACATTATGTGATCAAAACAATAAATTAAATCTTTTAAATAAACTACAAGATACACACACCATTATGTGATCAAAACAATAAATTAAATCTTTTAAATAAACTACAAGATACACACACACATTATGTGATCAAAACAATAAATTAAATCTTTTAAATAAACTACAAGATACACACACACATTATGTGATCAAAACAATAAATTAAATCTTTTAAATAAACTACAAGATACACACACACATTATGTGATCAAAACAATAAATTAAATCTTTTAAATAAACTACAAGATACACACACACATTATGTGATCAAAACAATAAATTAAAGCTTTTAAATAAACTACAAGATACACACACACATTATGTGATCAAAACAATAAATTAAAGCTTTTAAATAAACTACAAGATACACACACACATTATGTGATCAAAACAATAAATTAAAGCTTTTAAATAAACTACAAGATACACACACACATTATGTGATCAAAACAATAAATTAAAGCTTTTAAATAAACTACAAGATACACACACACATTATGTGATCAAAACAATAAATTAAAGCTTTTAAATAAACTACAAGATACACACACACATTATGTGATCAAAACAATAAATTAAATCTTTTAAATAAACTACAAGATACACACACACATTATGTGATCAAAACAATAAATTAAATCTTTTAAATAAACTACAAGATACACACACACATTATGTGATCAAAACAATAAATTAAATCTTTTAAATAAACTACAAGATACACACACACATTATGTGATCAAAACAATAAATTAAAGCTTTTAAATAAACTACAAGATACACACACACATTATGTGATCAAAACAATAAATTAAAGCTTTTAAATAAACTACAAGATACACACACACATTATGTGATCAAAACAATAAATTAAAGCTTTTAAATAAACTACAAGATACACACACACATTATGTGATCAAAACAATAAATTAAATCTTTTAAATAAACTACAAGATACACACACACATTATGTGATCAAAACAATAAATTAAATCTTTTAAATAAACTACAAGATACACACACACATTATGTGATCAAAACAATAAATTAAATCTTTTAAATAAACTACAAGATACACACACACATTATGTGATCAAAACAATAAATTAAAGCTTTTAAATAAACTACAAGATACACACACACATTATGTGATCAAAACAATAAATTAAAGCTTTTAAATAAACTACAAGATACACACACACATTATGTGATCAAAACAATAAATTAAAGCTTTTAAATAAACTACAAGATACACACACACATTATGTGATCAAAACAATAAATTAAATCTTTTAAATAAACTACAAGATACACACACACATTATGTGATCAAAACAATAAATTAAATCTTTTAAATAAACTACAAGATACACACACACATTATGTGATCAAAACAATAAATTAAAGCTTTTAAATAAACTACAAGATACACACACACATTATGTGATCAAAACAATAAATTAAAGCTTTTAAATAAACTACAAGATACACACACACATTATGTGATCAAAACAATAAAATTAAAGCTTTTAAATAAACTACAAGATACACACACACACTATGTGATCAAAACAATAAATTAAATCTTTTAAATAAACTACAAGATACACACACACATTATGTGATCAAAACAATAAATTAAAGCTTTTAAATAAACTACAAGATACACACACACATTATGTGATCAAAACAATAAATTAAAGCTTTTAAATAAACTACAAGATACACACACACATTATGTGATCAAAACAATAAATTAAAGCTTTTAAATAAACTACAAGATACACACACACATTATGTGATCAAAACAATAAATTAAAGCTTTTAAATAAACTACAAGATACACACACACATTATGTGATCAAAACAATAAATTAAAGCTTTTAAATAAACTACAAGATACACACACACATTATGTGATCAAAACAATAAATTAAAGCTTTTAAATAAACTACAAGATACACACACACATTATGTGATCAAAACAATAAATTAAAGCTTTTAAATAAACTACAAGATACACACACACATTATGTGATCAAAACAATAAATTAAATCTTTTAAATAAACTACAAGATACACACACACATTATGTGATCAAAACAATAAATTAAAGCTTTTAAATAAACTACAAGATACACACACACATTATGTGATCAAAACAATAAATTAAAGCTTTTAAATAAACTACAAGATACACACACACATTATGTGATCAAAACAATAAATTAAATCTTTTAAATAAACTACAAGATACACACACACATTATGTGATCAAAACAATAAATTAAATCTTTTAAATAAACTACAAGATACACACACACATTATGTGATCAAAACAATAAATTAAATCTTTTAAATAAACTACAAGATACACACACACATTATGTGATCAAAACAATAAATTAAATCTTTTAAATAAACTACAAGATACACACACACATTATGTGATCAAAACAATAAATTAAATCTTTTAAATAAACTACAAGATACACACACACATTATGTGATCAAAACAATAAATTAAAGCTTTTAAATAAACTACAAGATACACACACACATTATGTGATCAAAACAATAAATTAAAGCTTTTAAATAAACTACAAGATACACACACACATTATGTGATCAAAACAATAAATTAAAGCTTTTAAATAAACTACAAGATACACACACACATTATGTGATCAAAACAATAAATTAAAGCTTTTAAATAAACTACAAGATACACACACACATTATGTGATCAAAACAATAAATTAAAGCTTTTAAATAAACTACAAGATACACACACACATTATGTGATCAAAACAATAAATTAAATCTTTTAAATAAACTACAAGATACACACACTCATTATGTGATCAAAACAATAAATTAAATCTTTTAAATAAACTACAAGATACACACACACATTATGTGATCAAAACAATAAATTTAATCTTTTAAATAAACTACAAGATACACACACACATTATGTGATCAAAACAATAAATTAAAGCTTTTAAATAAACTACAAGATACACACACACATTATGTGATCAAAACAATAAATTAAAGCTTTTAAATAAACTACAAGATACACACACACATTATGTGATCAAAACAATAAATTAAAGCTTTTAAATAAACTACAAGATACACACACACATTATGTGATCAAAACAATAAATTAAATCTTTTAAATAAACTACAAGATACACACACACATTATGTGATCAAAACAATAAATTAAATCTTTTAAATAAACTACAAGATACACACACACATTATGTGATCAAAACAATAAATTAAAGCTTTTAAATAAACTACAAGATACACACACACATTATGTGATCAAAACAATAAATTAAATCTTTTAAATAAACTACAAGATACACACACACATTATGAGATCAAAACAAAAAATTAAATCTTTTAAATAAACTACAAGATACACACACACATTATGTGATCAAAACAATAAATTAAATCTTTTAAATAAACTACAAGATACACACACACATTATGTGATCAAAACAATAAATTAAATCTTTTAAATAAACTACAAGATACACACACACATTATGTGATCAAAACAATAAGTTAAAGCTTTTAAATAAACTACAAGATACACACACACATTATGTGATCAAAACAATAAATTAAATCTTTTAAATAAACTACAAGATACACACACACATTATGTGATCAAAACAATAAATTAAATCTTTTAAATAAACTACAAGATACACACACACATTATGTGATCAAAACAATAAATTAAATCTTTTAAATAAACTACAAGATACACACACACACTATGTGATCAAAACAATAAATTAAATCTTTTAAATAAACTACAAGATACACACACACATTATGTGATCAAAACAATAAATTAAAGCTTTTAAATAAACTACAAGATACACACACACATTATGTGATCAAAACAATAAATTAAAGCTTTTAAATAAACTACAAGATACACACACACATTATGTGATCAAAACAATAAATTAAATCTTTTAAATAAACTACAAGATACACACACACATTATGTGATCAAAACAATAAATTAAAGCTTTTAAATAAACTACAAGATACACACACACATTATGTGATCAAAACAATAAATTAAAGCTTTTAAATAAACTACAAGATACACACACACATTATGTGATCAAAACAATAAATTAAAGCTTTTAAATAAACTACAAGATACACACACACATTATGTGATCAAAACAATAAATTAAATCTTTTAAATAAACTACAAGATACACACACACATTATATGATCAAAACAATAAATTAAATCTTTTAAATAAACTACAAGATACACACACACATTATGTGATCAAAACAATAAATTAAATCTTTTAAATAAACTACAAGATACACACACAAATTATGTGATCAAAACAATAAATTAAATCTTTTAAATAAACTACAAGATACACACACACATTATGTGATCAAAACAATAAATTAAAGCTTTTAAATAAACTACAAGATACACACACACATTATGTGATCAAAACAATAAATTAAAGCTTTAATTGACTAACACAAGAGTGAATGTTTGGGCTATTTAACAGTACAAGTAAATGAACACAAGTATGTACATTAAATTTAGTTTGAGAGGTTCGTATGTATCTTTGTGAGTGTGTGTGTGTTAAGCGTTTGTGTGTGTCTGTGTGTGTGTGTGTGTGTGTGTGAAAGAGAGAGAGAGAGTGAGAGAGAGAGAGAAGGGAAAGAGACGGAGAGAGAGAGAGAGAGAGAGAGAGATAGACAGTGCGTGCATTGAAAGCCACTCTTTCGTCTTTTTCTCTTGAAATATTACATTTTTAAAAACAACACATCTTATCTTATCTTATCTTATCTGTTTCAGACGCTCCTTCTATACAGAAGATTATTGCGTCCTACGCTTATCTATGGTTTGTGTTTAGTCCTGCATTCTTATTAGAGATTTAAATGTTGATAAAGTGTTGGCTTTCCTGGTTTCTTCAGGCAACCCATTCCACGCCCGAATTCCGGACGGGAAGAACGAAAATTTGTATGAGTTTGTTCTTGCATACGGGAATAAGAAAGGTGTTTTTATCCTTATGTCTATCTGAGGGTTGTATTTAGTTATCTTTGTGTTGTATTTCTAAATTAGAATTAATTGCTTTATGTATGATTACTACTTTGCTCTTGGTTCTTCTATCCTCTAGTGTTTCAAGGTTTAATGATTTAACTAATGGTGTTATTCTTGTCAGTTTTGAATATTCTCCAGTAATGAATCTGGCAGCTCTTTTTTGGATTTGTTCTAGTTTATCAATGTTTTCTTTGGTGGATGGGTCCCATACAGAAGATGCATATTCTAGTACAGGTCTCACCAAAGTGAGATAGCATTTTAGTTTTATATCTTTATTACATTTGTAAAGGTTTCTTTTTATAAAGCCTAAGGTTTTGTTTGATTTTTTTATAACTTCATTGACATGGGGATTCCATGATAGTTTCTCATTTATTATGACTCCTAAGTATTTTGCATCTTTAGTTTTGGGTCAGTTCCTTTTCCATGAATGAAATATTTTGAATTTATTTGTTTCTTTTTCTTTGTTACTCTTAACAGTTGACACTTTTCTGGGTGGAAACTCATACTCCAGTTAGTTTCCCATTTTATCAATTCATCTAGGTCTTTTTGTAAAATTTTGCTATCTTGTTCTGATTTAATTGTTCTATAGATTATACAATCATCAGCAAATACCCTAACTTTTGTTCCTGTTGAGATGTTGTTGGGTAAATCATTTATATAAATTAAAAAGAGTAAGGGACCTAGCACAGTTCCTTGTGGAACTCCTGAATTAACCTTTATTGGTGCAGATTTAGATCCATTAATTATTACAGTTTGCTCCCTGCCCAAAAGGAAGTCTTGGATCCAGTGATGTAAGGAACCTGAGATTCCAAAGTAGTTAAGTTTTGTAAGTAAACTAAGGTGGTGAACTTTGTCAAATGCTTTTGAGAAGTCTAGTAATATTGTATCTATTTGATCATTTTTGTCTAAGCCTTTTGATAGTTCATCTATTAAACCTATTAATTGTGTTTCACGTGATCTGTTTTTTCTAAAGCCGTGTTGATGTGGGCATAGGGCATTATATTTGTCAAGGTGGTTAACTATTCTACTCTATATTATGTGTTCTAGTAATTTATAGGTGATACTAGTAAGTGATACAGGCCTGTAATTACCAGGGTCTGATTTATCCCCTTTCTTAAAGAGTGGAGTTACGTTAGCTAATTTCCAATCCTGGGGCACTTTACCCTGGTTTAGAGAGGCTTGAAAGAGAACTACAAGGATTGGGGACAGTTCATTGCTTAGTTCTTTTAATAACCTTGCAGGCAAATCATCTGGGCCAGTAGCTTTGTTTATTTTTAAGTTTTTTAGGAGTGAATGTATACCCTATCTCATCTACAGTTATGTTACCTATTTCCTCCATTTTATTTAAATTTATTAAGACTTCCTTGTCGCCTGAGGCAGAAAAAGATGATGCAAAATATGTGTTAAGGATATTAGCTTTATTTTCATTATCATTATAGGTTTTATTATTTGAGCCTTTTAGTGTGGCTATTCCTGAAGGTTCCATTTTTTTAGATTTGATAAAGGACCATAAGTTTTTATTGCTGTCTTTGGTAATTACATTGTTTATATATTCATTTTGGAGGTTTCGACTAAGTTTTTGTGTCAAGTGTTTAATCTTTAAGTATTTTTTGTGTATCCTATATGAATAGGTAGCTTTATATTTCTTACACACATAACACATCACTCCATACTTAAAAGGGGGGGGGGTGTCACACATTTGTGACGATGTGTGACGAGGAGGAGGAGGTCTGTAAGAACCTTGAGGTCACATCAAAGGGGCCGTCCATAAAGTACGTCACGCTCCAGAGGGGAGGAGGGGGTGTAAGAAAGTGTGACAGGGGGGAGGGGGGTCCGGCCATGTGTGACGTCACGGTGTTTTATATAAATTTTAATTATTTTGTTAATAAAAACAATTTAACAATTTTGTTCGAAAGTGTGACGTACTTTAGGGGGGTGGGGTCCAAGATTTTTGACAGTTTGTGACAGGGGGGGGGGAGTTAAGTGACGTACTTTATGGACGGCCCCAAAATGCGCAAATTTAAATAAAAGTTTCACTTAAATTCTTGATTGCTTACAATTTATTTAATGACATTTTACATGGTTTCACGCGTGTTACAATATTAGAGTGCAGCCTTACAATACATACATACTTAAATGACAATAAAGTGATTTGAAACATGTTCTTTTTCAAATAAGAAATACTGCTTTTATGGAAGGGGGGTGGGGGCGGGGGCGGCAAAGCTTTGTGACGTCATATTGGAGGAGGGGTATAACTTTGTGACGACGTGTGACGAGACCGGGGGGGGGGAATCGGCCAAATTCGCGTGACGTCTTTTATGGACGGCCCTTAAATAGACAATAAACCCGCACTCATCATTTTGTCAGTTATCATTGCTGTCATTTCATCATTGCTGTCATTTCATCATTGCTGTCTTTAAATCAATTGCTGTCTTTACGTCATTGCTGTCATTTCATCATTGCTGTCATTTCATCACTGATGTCATTTCATCATTGCTGTCATTTCATCATTGCTGTCATTTCATCATTGCTGTCATTTCATCATTGCTGTCATTTCATCATTGCTGTCATTTCATCACTGCTGTCATTTCATCACTGATGTCATTTCATCACTGATGTCATTTCATCACTGATTTCATTTCATCAGTGATGTCATTTCATCACTGATATCATTTCATCACTGATATCATTTCATCACTGATGTCATTTCATCACTGATGCCATTTCATCATTGATGTCATTTCATCATTGATGTCATTTCATCATTGATGTCATTTCATCATTGATGTCATTTCATAACTGATGCCATTTCATCACTGATGCCATTTCATCACTGATGCCATTTCACCACTGATGCCATTTCATCACTGATGTCATTTCATCATTGATGTCATTTCATCACTGATGTCATTTCATCATTGATGTCATTTCATCATTGATGTCATTTCATCATTGATGTCATTTCATCATTGCTGTCATTTCATCATTGCTGTCATTTCATCATTGCTGTCATTTCATCATTGCTGTCATTTCATCACTGATGCCATTTCATCATTGATGTCATTTCATCATTGATGTCATTTCATTATTGATGGCATTTCATCATTGATGTCATTTCATCATTGAGGTCATCGTATCCTTACATTTCTAATGACCCCTATTTGATCCAGATTTCCCTGAGCTGTAACAAAACAACGGGGTTGGTGGGGGGTGGGGGGGGGGAAAGAGAAGATAAGGGAGGTAATGTTTCCCTTATCGCTCGCACCCCTTTTATTTCTTGCGCACCTCTCTCGACTCCTTGCGCATCTCATTTTTGTGTTGCGCCTCCAGTCAGAACGCTGTCTTTCACTTTCCTAGATGAAGGTTACAATGAAGCTGATTATCTCGTCTGATATGAGATCTTGGCACACATTCATCCCATGCCACCACACACACACACGAGCCCCTCACATCGCCCCACACTTACCATGACCTACTCTGACCTCCATGCACGAGTTTTGTCACTATTTGTTGCCTCTCTATCCCCCCTCGCGAAGGATCGCCCGTTGTCTAATTGTTTGGTAATACATGTAGTAACAACAATACAGATTAATCATGATCATGTTTATGGACAAACTGACATAAAAAAGTAAAACTGCTAAAGAAACTAGTGATAGCTAGATACTTGAAGTGATTGCATTTGTCTGTGTGTGTGCGGTCGGGGTAAGGGGGCCGGCGGTCGGGGTGGGGGGCCGGCGGTCGGGGTGGGGGGGAGAAATAATTACTGTAATCAGTCCTAGCGTAGAGTCTGGTAGTAAGACTTTTTTGAGTGGTGGTGGTGGGGGGGGGCGTGAGGAAGGGGTCGAGTTATTGCATGATCAGGGGCGGCGTGTTGGAAGTTTCACCCACATGTAGATTAATAGGTTACAGAAATAAAATGTGGATGTTATAGAAATAATATGTGGATGTTATAGAAATAAGATGTGGAGAATGTTATAGAAATAAGATGTGGAGAATGTTATAGAAATAAGATGTGGATGTTATAGAAATAAGATGTGGAGAATGTTATAGAAATAAGATGTGGATGTTATAGAAATAAGATGTGGAGAATGTTATAGAAATAGATGTGGATGTTATAGAAATAAGATGTGGATGTTATAGAAATAAGATGTGGATATTATAGAAATAAGATGTGGATGTTATATAAATAAGATGTGGATGTTATAGAAATAAGATGTGGATGTTATAGAAATAAGATGTGGATGTTATAGAAATAAGATGTGGATGTTATAGAAATAAGATGTGGATATTATAGAAATAAGATGTGGATGTTATATAAATAAGATGTGGATGTTATAGAAATAAGATGTGGATGTTATAGAAATAAGATGTGGATGTTATAGAAATAAGATGTGGATGTTATAGAAATAAGATGTGGATGTTATAGAAATAAGATGTGGATGTTATAGAAATAAGATGTGGAGAATGTTATAGAAATAAGATGTGGATGTTATAGAAATAAGATGTGGATGTTATAGAAATAAGATGTGGAGAATGTTATAGAAATAAGATGTGGATGTTATAGAAATAAGATGTGGATGTTATAGAAATAAGATGTGGATGTTATAGAAATAAGATGTGGATGTTATAGAAATAAGATGTGGATGTTATAGAAATAAGATGTGGATGGGCAAGTCGAATGTTGGTAAAACATGTGTGAGATGAGGTGAGTCAGTTAAAGGCAGTTAGACAGCCCGGCATGTGACCACCCCTTCTCGGACCTTGATTATGATCATCCAGTTTGGGCTGTGCTCGGACTTTCGTGTGGTTCTGTTCTACTTGTTCTGTATGGAATCAAAGTCAGTATGTGTTAAAGAATGGGTTTACTGCCACGCTCAATTTTTTGTTGTTAAAACCCGTAAATTATTTCTAACTCATTTTCTCATAGCTTTACTCTTTCTTTAAATCGTGCACCTCGTCCTTGACCTCTGGGTACTTTCATTTTTACCTGGGTAGTCAACCTGTCAAAGTCCAGCTCCACCTGGTGCCTACGCCTTTGCTCACCTAGTGCTCACCTTATATCGGCCGGCGTGTTCTCTTTGTATACGTAGTGAGTGCCTGCCTCATCTAGTTAAGCTATTAGTCGACCAGGCGTACAGACTCATGCTGGTTCACACATTGCTACTCATCTCTCGCTCCTACTGGCCGTCAAGACTGGGAGGAAAGTTTTCAGAATTTGACTCGTGAGTACATCATTCTGGTACTATAGTGTTAGGACACCCGACCCTTCACATGCCGGTCTTTGTTGGAATCATTTATTCACATCTTGATCTTTACAATGTGGTCTATGTGCTTGGAAACATCACTCTGTTACACCTTACACTTACACTTCCGTGACAGTGTTTGTGGACATACTGACATACCATTCTATTGTGTTTTACACGTATGTTACGATTTGTGACAACAACATATATTACATCGTACACTTTTCTATTTTAGCGAATGTGGAGACACCATTTTGTAACATTTTAATTTTACTATGACACTGTTTGTGGGCACATCATTCCATTTTACACTTAGTGACACTGATTGTTGACACACCATTCCATTTTACACCTACTAGGACACAGCATGTTGACACACCATTCCATTTTACACTTACTATGACACAGCTTGTTGACACACCATTCCATTTTACACTTAGTATGACACTGATTGTTGACACACCATTCCATTTTACACTTACTAAGACACAGCTTGTGTGACACATCATTCCATTTTACACTTACTATGACACAGCTTGTTGACACACCATTCCATTTTACACTTACTAAGACACAGCTTGTGTGACACACCATTCCATTTTACACTTACTAAGACACAGCTTGTGTGACACACCATTCCATTTTACACTTACTAAGACACACCTTGTTGACACACCATTCCATGTTACACCTACTAAGACACACCTTGTTGACACACCATTCCATTTTACACTTACTAAGACACAGCATTTTGACACACCATTCCATTTTACACTTACTATGACACAGCTTGTTGACACACCATTCCATTTTACACGTACTAAGACACAGCTTGTGTGACACACCATTCCATTTTACACTTACTAAGACACAGCTTGTTGACACACCATTCCATTTTACACTTACAATGACACAGCTTGTTGACACACCATTCCATTTTACACTTACTAAGACACAGCATGTTGACACACCATTCCATTTTACACTTACTATGACACAGCTTGTTGACACACCATTCCATTTTACACTTACTAAGACACAGCTTGTGTGACACACCATTCAATTTTACACTTACTAAGACACATCTTGTTGACACGCCATTCCATTTTACACTTACTATGACACAGCTTGTTGACACACCATTCCATTTTACACTTACTAAGACACAGCATGTTGACACACCATTTCATTTTACACTTACTAAGACACAGCTTGTGTGACCCCCATTTCATTTTACACTTACTAAGACACAGCTTGTGTGACACACCATTCCATTTTACACCTACTAAGACACAGCTTGTTGACACACCATTCCATTTTACACCTACTAAGACACAGCTTGTTGACACCATTCCATTTTGCACTTCCTAAGACACAGCTTGTTGACACACCATTCCATTTTACACTTATTAAACAACAGCATGTTGACACACCATTCCATTTTACACTTACTATGACACAGCTTGTGGACACACCATTCCATTTTACACTTACTAAGACACATCATGTTGACACACCATTCCATTTTACACTTACTAAGACACAGATTGTGGACACACCATTCCATTTTACACCTACTAAGACACAACTTGTTGACACACAATTCCATTTTACACCTACTAAGACACAACTTGTTGACACATCATTCCATTTTACACTTACTAAGACACAGCATGTTGACACACCATTCCATTTTACACTTACTATGACACAGCATGTTGACACACCATTCCATTTTACACTTACTAAACAACAGCATGTTGACACACCATTCCATTTTACACTTACTATGACACAGCTTGTTGACACACCATTCTATTTTACACTTACTAAGACACAGCTTGTTGACCCACCATTCCATTTTACACCTACTAAGACACAGCTTGTTGACACCATTCCATTTTGCACTTACTAAGACACAGCTTGTTGACACACCATTCCATTTTACACTTACTAAACAACAGCATGTTGACACACCATTCCATTTTACACTTACTATGACACAGCTTGTGGACACACCATTCCATTTTACACTTACTAAGACACAGCATGTTGACACACCATTCCATTTTACACTTACTAAGACACAGATTGTGGACACACCATTCCATTTTACACCTACTAAGACACAACTTGTTGACACACAATTCCATTTTACACCTACTAAGACACAACTTGTTGACATATCATTCCATTTTACACTTACTAAGACACAGCTTGTGTGACACACCATTCCATTTTACACTTACTAAGACACAGCTTGTTGACACACCATTCCATTTTACACTTACTATGACACAGCTTGTTGACACACCATTCCATTTTACACTTAATAAGACACAGCATGTTGACACACCATTCCATTTTACACTTACTATGACACAGCATGGTGACACACCATTCCATTTTACACTTACTAAATAACATCATGTTGACACACCATTCCATTTTACACTTACTAAGACACAACATGTTGACACACCATTCCATTTTACACCTACTAAGACACAGCTTGTTGACACACCATTCCAATTTACACCTACTAAGACACAGCTTGGGTGACACACCATTCCATTTTACACCTACTAAGACACAGCTTGTTGACACACCATTCCATTTTACACTTACTAAGACACATCATGTTGACACACCATTCCATTTTACACTTACTAAGACACAACATGTTGACACACCATTCCATTTTACACTTACTAAGACATAGCTTGTGTGACACACCATTCCATTTTACACCCACTAAGACACAGCTTGTGTGACACACCATTCCATTTTACACTTACTAAGACACAGCTTGTGTGACACACCATTCCATTTTACACCTACTAAGACACCGCTTGTTGAAACACCATTCCATTTAACACTTACTAAGACACAGCTTTTTGACACACCATTCCATTTTACACTTACTAAGACACAGCTTGTTGACACACCATTCCATTTTAAACCTATTAAGACACAACTTGTTGACACACAAATCCATTTTACACCTACTAAGACACAACTTGTTGACACATCATTCCATTTTACACTTACTAAGACACAGCTTGTTGACACACCATTCCATTTTACACTTACTAAGACACAGCTTGTTGACACACCATTCCATTTTACACTTACTAAGACACAGCTTGTTGACACACCATTCCATTTTACGCTTACTAAGACACAGCATGTTGACACACCATTCCATTTTACACTTACTAAGATACAGCTTGTTGACACACCATTCTATTTTACACTTACTATGACACTGTTTGTGGACACACCATTCCATTTTACACATACTAAGACACAGCTTGTTGACACACCATTCCATTTTACAGATACTAAGACACACCATTCCATTTAACACTTACTAAGACAGCTTGTTGACACACGATTCCATTTTACACTTACTAAGACACAGCTTGTTGACACACCATTCCATTTTACACCTACCAAGACACAGCTTGTTGACACACAATTCCATTTTACACTTACTAAGACACAACATGTTGACAAACCATTCCATTTACACCTACTAAGATACAGCTTGTTGACACACCATTCCATTTTACACTTACTATGACACTGTTTGTGGACACACCATTCTATTTTACACTTACTATGACATTGTTTGTAGACACACCATTCCATTTTACACTTTCTAAGACACAGATTGTTGACACACCATTCCATTTTACACTTACTATGACACTGTTTGTGGACGCACCATTCCATATTACAGTTACTATGACTCTGTTCGTGGATGCACCATTCCATTCTAAACTTGCCCTGACAATGTTAGTTTAGTGGACACACCCTTCTTACATCGTGCAATTTTCGTGGACGTGGTCCTTGGTAGTGGACACACCGGTCAGTATTGTGAGATATATTCCAATAACCAACAAGTGAGATTAAATGACAACCCGCTCTCGGTGAAGAGTTTGACTAGTTCGTGGGTCCATCAGTTACTCCGTGAGTTTAAATAAACATAGTTTTTCAATGAACTCACATAAATTGAATTTACAAATACTCCAGCCTTTGAGACTGAATACATGCGCGGGAAAATTTAAGCAGGCGGTGTCAGTGGCGTAGCTAGGTGCGGGCGGCACACATTTAGGGGGCGGCATTTGAAAAGTATAGCCCTTTCGGACAACCGCCCTTTTTCTTTCAAGTCGTAATTAACGGATTCTGACATTTTTTTAAATTACATACTCTTTGTTATAACTAACGTATAACCGTTAAGAAATTTAAAATCGCTTAAAAATTGTATCGATTTGTTTTGAAAATTAAGCGGTATACATCACAGATGACGGTTTTATAAGAAAACAACACAAAGAACACATCACTGCTGGACCGAATATACTATTAATATCGCCACGACAGTTATTGCTTGGATTTTCGACATGCACAGAATGATACGCGAACAAGTACCTACATGGCATAGTGGCTCAAATATTGTGTTTAACTTGCAAGCAGTAATTTATATTACTGTTGCAGTTTTCAGAAAATTATTCTTAGGTTATTTATTAAAAAATAATTTTTATTATTTTTTATAATTTTTTTTCATTTAAGTAGCACAAACATTATTTGTGTGTTTCATTAACATATGTTTATTCACTAAAAAT
Organism: Ampullaceana balthica; assembly: GCA_944989445.1. Classification (NCBI taxonomy): domain Eukaryota; kingdom Metazoa; phylum Mollusca; class Gastropoda; family Lymnaeidae; genus Ampullaceana; species Ampullaceana balthica. The sequence continues at coordinate 18,230 of CALYLW010001905.1, forward strand.
GTTACGCCTATCCTATTAAAAATTAAAGTAATGTTTAGATAGTTTGAATTAGTCTATTTTACTGAAAATTATTACGATTTTTGACAAGAAAGATTAATCGCGATTGTTTTTTTTCCTCCGTAATTTTGCATAATGGTGAAAGTTTGGCAAGATCGTGGATGGTGTATTCACCATTGAAGAAAATTATTTATTGTTTTTTTTTACTGTAAACTGTTTGATGATCTTTTCCAATCAAATTTTTACACGGAAAATGGTTTAAAACAAATAGTGGAAATTTAATCTCAAAATAAGTCAGCCGAGTTGAGACTACTGAATAAGTCAACACGAGTGGGTCTACTGCATATTCGATCATTTTAAAAATGAGAATTGGACATGGCGCAACTTTTGATAAACTACAACAACAGAATATTGATAAAGAAATAAGAAAAAATGAAAGGAAATTCTCACAATACTTGATATAATTAGATTCTTTGCAAAACAAAATTTGGCGTTGAGGAGTCATCGTGAAAGTATTCATGAGGAAGACATCAATTCAATTGAAAATAGAGGAAATTTTCTAGAGCTTGTTGACTTGTTGGCTAAGTACGACCCAGTATTACGTGAACATTTAGTAAAAATTGAGATGGGTAATAAATATAGCGTCACCTTTTTGTGGAAAATAATTCAAAATGAATTCATAGACCTATTTAGAGGCGCAGTGAGAAAAACAATAATGGACCAAATAAAGCAAGACAAAAACTTTTGTATGATATTTGACAGAACTCCAGATATTTTCCACAAAGATTAAACTAGTCAAATTAAAAGATAAGTAGTTACTGATGTCAGCGAAGTTAAAGTTGTAGAATCGTTTATTTACTTTGTAGAAAATAAAGGAAAACAGCTGAGAAAATCACAAATATGATTTTAAAGAAATTAGAAAATGTTTAGATACAAAAAATTGCAGACGAAAGGCTTACGATAATGCTTCCATCAATCGAAATACAGAGTTTGTAGCATGTACAAATCATTTTTTAAACCTGGCATGTTTACATGCAGCTTGTACTGCTATTGATTCCTTAACATTTTAGGAACTATCGAAAAGTTGTTTTCATTTTAAAAAAAATATCTTCCACTCGTCGGTGGGAGGTTTTACTTCCACTCGTCGATGTGAATTAATGATGCTCAAAAATACCTTCAAATAAAATGCTTAAATGTTCACCAATGCCATATAAAACTACATTCTTTGCAAAACCATTTCATGGAACAAAGAGATGTGACAATACAAACAGCTGTTATAGCAGCCAAAAGAATTTGTGAAGAGTTGGAGACATTGACTGAACGCCGAGTTAGAAGGGAAAAACATATGAGTGGGGAAACTTCACAAAACATGATCCTATCTTTAGAACATGAAGTACAACGAGAAATGTTTTAATCTATGGATCGAATTATAAAGGAATTAAAAGAATGCTTTGATCAGTTGCATGACCTTGTTAGAAAATGTTCGTGTATAATCCCATATAACCTACTAAATGAAGACATTGAATGTCAAATAAATTATTTTATTGACATTGATAAAGAACATTTCAGTATTGAAAGAAAAATGATCCATGTTTTATGGCTGTACCTATACTACAAAAAGAGGCATTGCGTAAGTAAAATGGAGGAAAAGGCCCCCTTGATCTATTAAAATTTATTCAACAGTATAAATTGGAAACTTCTGTACCCAACATTGTAATCTTGCTAAGAATTTTTATAACACTTATTGTTATCAGTGTCGCTAGTTGTGAAGGAGCTTCTCCAAACTGAAGTTGATAAAAAATTTATCTTCGTTCCACAATGTGTGTATGATTTAAGACTACAAAATCTTGCAATATTGTCCATAGGACAAAATATAACAAATTATTAAAACTTTGATAGCATAATACACGATTTTTCTACTATGAAAGTTAGGAAACTAAATGTATAAATAATATGTATACATAATAATGTACACAATTTTTTAATAAAAAAATAATTAAATCATTTATTTAGAAACACAAAATAAAAACATTCTACTGGGAATTTTTGGGTGTAAATTTGGAATATGTTTGTCTCATTGAGGAGGGGGGACCTGCAACCTCAGTAACTTTATTGTAACCTTTAAAAAAAGTATATTGTATTTTTATAAAATATGTATTTATAGGTATAACATCTTATTTGGCCTCCTTTATTGCTGCTTACTTAAATATGGCATCCAATGGTAAAAATGTTCGCCACCTTTACTTTATTTCAATTACGATTATTTATTTATGTTTATTAATTTATAAAAACCAACCTGACATTATCCAAAATTTGGCCTCCTTTATTGCTGCTTACTTAAATATGGCATCCAATGGTAAAAATGTTCGCCACCTTTACTTTATTTCAATTACGATTATTTATTTATGTTTATTAATTTATAAAAACCAACCTAACATTATCCAAAAGGGCGGTAAATTGGGTACCGCCCCGGGCGGCAAAAGGTCTAGCTACGCCACTGGGCGGCGTCATTGGTCGTTCTAGGAGGAACAAATAATGCAAGGACACTGCTAAGTGATGTCACAATTCTAGTTGAGTTGTTACCTGGACATTCGTTCACGGGGAGGGGTTGCATGGGGCCATGGGGCCTCTAACGTTGGTGGGTAAGATGGCTGCATGTTCTAACAGTAACAATATTTCCCACCCTGTGTTTATACCATTCGTTGTGTGTGAGAACCACCTAATGCACCCCCACCACCTCAATTATCGTTTCATTCGCCCCCCTTTGTCCCATGAGATATAAATGCACCTGCGGGTTGGCACAGTTAGTGTTGACACGGACAATCTCTGGTGCAGTGCTCCTCAGACTTAAGGTCCACGGACCAGATCAGGTCTACATGGCCGGGTAACAAAGATAAGAAGGGGGTCGGAAATTATTAATATAATTAGCCAAAATCAGGGCAACATTTTCCTTTGAATAAATTATAAAATATAATAATATTTTAATTTTAGTTTATATATAATTATATATATATATGTATAGTGTTTTTTTAAAAGCCAAATAAATAAAAATAATAAAGTCCGGTTTCAACATTGTCTGATCCACCATCTCTCCCCCACCACCTCTTTGTGATTCTCTGCGCTGATAATTAAACCATCAGCCAGAAACAGCGCTGAAAATACTGTTGTTGGGTTTACTAACAGTCAGCATCATAATATCAATTATCTACTCCAGACCTGAGATTAAAGATTTGTCGTTGGTTGCCATCAAAAACCTGCTCCGTACGACAGGTCACGTGATGTTGGTCACTCTTGTTTACTTATCACCCAACTTCTAATAGTCCGGAGATCCCGGCGAAAGCTTTGACAAATATCAACAAGCCTGGACCACGTTGCTTGCAGCCTCCCACTTATAACACATTGAATCGATTCTCACCTGCATCTATACCCCCATCCCCGCAAGTCTTGTGTGTGAGCGCACTTTCTTTTACAAAGAGTGGAGATTGTCTGTCATGTATTATAAAAACAAACGGCATTATTGCAAGAGGCTATGTGATACCAAACAAACTGCTGGAAATGAGTTTTCATCAGAATTCTGCCATCACAAAGTTTGTACTCATCACTGTCAATGAGAAAAGATAACAGTAATAACGTGTGTGCGTCTCTTCCACTGGGGCGACATCCACACGCTACTTACGGTCACCAATACAAAACTGACACCCCCTTCACCCCTTAAAACTTCATCGGCCCTTAAACAAAGGATCCCATTCATTCACCACTGCATCTCATGTTTGCCTATACCACCCTCTCTCTCTCGCCATTTCTCCAGCTGACCACTGTCCGGTTGAGAGAGAATGTTGCTGAGGACGAGAGAAGGTTTGAACTCTGGTTCTATGGAGATGCCGAGATAGAAAAACTGACACTGCAGGCCCGGTCCATGTTCGCTAAGCTCGCATGGGTCAAAGATGTCAGGGAGGCACTGGTCAAACTTGGTGAGTGGTCAGCGACCAAAGGGGTCGTCCAGGGGTGGGTTCATAGGTCAAACAATATTTGGCTGGGATTCAAATTCTGTATGTTAGACAAAACTTATATGGTCTTTTGAGCTAAACATAAAAAATGCATTATTTCTAGTAAAAGGGGGAATCAATGCGACCCAGGGGCAGTAACAAGGATCGTGAGACAAGCGATTGAGACCCTGGGGGAGTGGATAGGACTTGTGGACGTTACTGTGACCAATAATTAGACAGTTGGGCCGAAAGTTTCAAACAAATTATGGAATTTTTCTCATTGATTTAACCCTTGACATCTATAATGACTCCACGGTGAGAGGCAATGTACATGCTTACAAATCTTTTTAAAGCAACCAAAAAACAAGGTATACAAGGGAGTTAAACAGTTCTTGACTGTAATTTCTCTTTCTTTCCAGGAGTTGTCAAACCTGATATAATGCCGGATGATTTAAAGTCTGACGGAGCAGGTTCAAAACACTCTCCCCCACACCAATCGTCCCGCACCCCGAGTCAGTCGCCACCATCCCGCTCACCCCCGCGCGCACCCCAGTCTAATGAGGAGGTGTCTGAGTTGACAGCGGATGGGGAGCTAGGACACCACAAGACTGAAAGTGATTCAGACCTAACTAAAACAGGTAGGTAACTTTGGACTTACAGAACATGTTCATCTAGTTGATCTAGACTTGAGAGAACTGGACCTCATATTGTCATGTTGTACTTTCCTTGTTAACACTTTTCTCCACAGCCTCTTCTTGTTGGCACCTGTATATTTACTTTTCCTCAATGGCTTATATTTAAAATTTAAAAAAAACCTCTTACAAACTATTCAAATATTACAATTACTCTTGATTTCCGTTTGGAAATATTTTTTACTACAGACACAAACGAAATTGATATCGATTCTAAACTTGTTTTTTTTTAAAAGTCACCTAAGAAAATTTTGTCTACCTTGCCTATGAACTATATTGCCATGTGATTTTTTGGGAACTATTTAGCTTATCAGCTGATTTGATCTGTGTCCATATCATTCACGTATGAAGACGAGTATTGAATGGCTGATTTGATCTGTGTCCATATCATTCACGTATGAAGACGAGTATTGAATGGCTGATTTGATATGTGTCCATATCATTCACGTATGAAGAAGAGTATTGAATGGCTGATTATGAGCTGTATTTAAATACAGACCAATGTATACACTTGAGGATCTACTTATATTGGATTGCAATCTTTCATTAAAAAAATTTTTTTTTAAAATTTAAAAAAAAAGAACTTGAGGTCACAGAAAAATGCTTCGTTACCTCATTTATTTCCATGGGTTATCACCCCTTTTAAAATGTGTTGGCTCCCTTTGTCCATTAGATCTCGAGACCTGTGACAGTGACATCAGTAGCTACTACACGGCCCCTGAACCTGAGGACATACCGAAACCTGTCTTCAGGCACAAGTCAAACAAAGTCGTGTCTACAGGTGAGTACAAACATTTGCCTTGGTTTGAATAGTGAGTAATGATGGAATATTTCCCACCCTTTGTACAGTGAGTACTGATAATATTTCTGACTAGATACGCCCCACAGACTTGCTCATGGATAGTGCAAAGAAAGTTGGGAAAGAACGGACACAAACCATAAACTGATTGGCCGACCCTAGCGAGGGTCAGCCATGTTCGCAATAAAGGGGGAGAAGAACTGGTACAAACACACTTAAAAAAATTTAAAAAAATGTTTTCGCTGGGGATTGAACCCAGGACCTTCTCCGTGCAAGGCGGACGTGATAACCACTACACTACGAATCTCATGTTATTATGAGAAGGAACAACGCAAGTGAACGCAAGAACCATTGTTGGTCTCGAGACATTGGTCGACCCCAGTGAGGGTCATTCGTCAAGCTCCTTTGCACATACTCGCTTTGGTGAAATATCTATATAGATGGTTTGTAGAGTGAGTAGTGATGGAATATTTCCCATAGTTTGTAGAGTGAGTAGTGATGGAATATTTCCCATAGTTTGTAGAGTGAGTAGTGATGGAATATTTCCCATAGTTTGTAGAGTGAGTAGTGATGGAATATTTCCCATAGTTTGTAGAGTGAGTAGTGATGGAATATTTCCCATAGTTTGTAGAGTGAGTAGTGATGGAATTTTTAAAATAATTTTTTGAGTTCCTTCTTAAAATATTTCCCATATTTTTCGTGCTAGTACTTTAAATAATATTTCCAATATTTTTTCTGTGAATACTAAAAGAATATTTCCCATGGTTTGTGTGATAAGTGCTGACAAACAAAATTTAAATATAATTTTTAAAGAAAATTCCCCATTTCTTATTGTGTAAGCGGTGTTGAAAATATTTTCCATGTTTTGTGATGTCTATCAGTTCATTTGCCGAATGACGTCTGATTTGTTTTCATGTTTTGTAAAAATAGTTTTTGTGTTATTTTTGTGTGTCAGGTTTAAATAAAACCCACATTCCTGTCTGTCCCATCCGCGGCCATCTCAGGATAAATCTTGAACCGACATGGTAGTCCTATGACATTGATGGCGAACCATTAAAATTAAATTAAAACCTACTTATATATAGAAAAGTGGCAACACAAAGTGCCAGCAAGGTGGTTTGATTAAGGAAGTAATATTTTAGTCGTGTGCCGGCTGTTGAGGCTCTGCGTGCGTCTGTGGCACGCGTGGCATAGGTTCGCCATCACTGGCCTATGAGAACAAACACAACCGAGACAAAAGACCAACGCTAGAGTTGTATCAGCTGTAAAAGACAGGCATACATTTTCGGACCATGATTTCTCTTGATAAAGCCAGGAAGATCGCTTTCAGTTTCCATATTGCAGAAATAATCCATGTAAACAAAATAAAAATGAGACGCAAAACGTTGGTAATATTGATACTATCAACTTTCCCCTACTCCCCCACGATGGGCACATTCCTAGAAAGCTAATTCAATTGAGAACAACTGGCCACCTTCAATAGTTGTCCTCTCTATCTGCAGAACTCAGTTCTGGCGCTATAGGGTTCTTGACACAAAATGTTCATGATTACATTCACCCGATAGTGGTTTATCCAATTTAAATTCAAGGAATACATTCATTTAACAGTAGTCTTCTCATTTGCCAAATGATTTGGCATTGGTCCTCCAACGTTAGGACCAATGTTCCCTTTAAGCTGCGCGGCTACGCGGCCGTGCAGTTATTTCACCGATGCGGCGCAGCTCTTTTCAATTACTGCGCAGCAAATTTTGTATAATTTTGCTCAAAAATGGATGCTGGGCAGCTTTGCACAAGAGTTTCTTTTTTACTTTTGACACGGACCAACGAACCTTAGAAGGAACATTAGTTAGGACCACATTGATACAGTAGATATCCACCCTATTTCCGACTGCGTTCATTTAGCACTGACCTCCCAACCGTCTGTCTACCTGCGAGCCATCAATCCCAACACCGACTCTTTATGTCCGACAAATTTATTGCAGGGTTGCACGCGATTGCATTATAAGCTTCACTCACACAAACACAGACACACATACGGCCTAGCACCTCTGACGTATCTTACCGTGCCTTGCTACCCACACAGTTTATCCCCTCACCTGTACACACGCGAGCTCCATACCCCCCCCCCGAGCGGTTGGAGTCTGGCTGAAGTTACCTGACAAAACTCTAGCGGTAGTTCCGTGCTGCTCACGCGGTCTCTGTGTGGGTGACTGCGGCTCGCTCTTGCTACGGCTCGGTTCAGGGAGCTGTGATAAGCCGTGCTGGTATATCCTCGGCACCAAATCTTTTAACGGCGCCCAACCCACTGTGCCGCATTGCGTGTGGATTTTTTTGGTATTGCTGCTCCTGTAAGGGCGAGATAACGTAAGTTGCCGTAGTAGTTAGAAGTAAGTTTTAAACTATAGCTATTCATGAAATACAATAACATTAGGCCTCTACCTTATTTCATGGAGCATGTTTACTGAATAAAAGGTCTGCATTAATTTTAATGGATGGGTCGGGAAATAATTCGAAATCTAGCAAGGTTACTTCACGAAACTTGTAAATACACAAATAATATTTATCCTGCTTTGTTTTTTGTTGTTGTTTTTTTCTCGTATTCTGTCCGCTTCTAAATGCGAAGGCCTAGCTTAATGTCTGAATTTTTTTTACGAGTTCTTTTATTTTAAATAACGTAGTTTAATGTTATGAAAAAGACAATTGCTGAGCGCAACTGTTATTACTATTGTATAACATATCATACTTAGCGTTTTACTCATTTAGTTGAACTGCACTTAAAAAAAACAAAAACAAAATAAACTCGTTCACATTTTTCCACACAAAAATCACAAAGCCCTGTAATAGCTGCTTCTTAATAGAAAACTGTCTTTACAAAGCAGAATTGTAGATAACAGAACATTTTGAGATTTAAAAAAAACAGACAAACAAAACAAAGAAACTCACAAACAAACGCACAAACAATAATTGTTACCGTGTGGATGCCAAAAATGACTTTCTACGAGTTAACCTATCAATCATTCTAATATGAGTAGCAATAAGCCACAAACTCATCGTGAGATCTCAAGAACAAGATTGAACTTGGCGAAATGTTTTGGCTTGGAGATTAACTGTGAACCTGTGCTCTATTTTTAACTTGATGACCACTTGAGGGGCTGGTTATTCCAGAAGCTAATTCCAGAAGTAACAAAAGTCAATAAAAATATATATAAAAAAAAAGATTTTTGAAAACACGATTTTGCGCTTAAAAGAAGAAAATAAAAATTCTCTATGATTTAAGGTGAAATCCGTGAACCTATCCACTGCACATAAAAGCGTGGGATGCTCATCTTTACGGTGTATCATAACTAAAATCTTTTTTAAAGATATATTTTTATTTTCTTCTTTTTAGTGCACTTTCTACATGTAAATAAAAGCGTGTCCATTTTAAGAAAAATATTTTTTAAAAAGTATTTTATTATAAAAATGTGGGTGTGAGAATGGGTATAATTGATAAAGGAGATGTTACAATAATCAACACTCCTGTTTCTCCTCTTGTATTATCATGTCAATTTAGATTTAGTTTCGTTTTACTGAACTGTTAAACACGGGGAATGTGGTCATCGTTGGCTTGGGTGAACTCCGGTGGCACGCACGTGGATGTAAACAATGACAGACGGATACAGATGTAATATAGAGATAAACTAAAAATGCATTAATTTAAATAACGGTACATTCGATCGATCTGAAATTTTGATACAATGCATTGTCATCCAAGATCTATCTGTGGTCAAATTTTGAGATATCTAGGACCACCAGAAGTGGTTTAATTTTACGTTACAAGATTTGACGGATACAACATACAGTGTGACTTAAATAAAAGCGTGTAAAATTGACCCACTTCCCGTGATGCTATCGAGCTGAAATTTGGCATAGACTCGTGTCACCTAACAATGCATTTTATCAAAATTTCAGATCGATCGAATGTACAGTAAATAAATGAACGCATTTTTAGTTTATCTCTATGTAACTGTATGTAGCAGTCTGCTATTGTTGACATCCACGTGTCACTGGAGTTCACTCCAGCCGTCGATGACCACATCCCCGTGTTTTACAGCAAGGGAAGTTCAGTCACGTTCAGTCTGTAAATTTTTGTCATGCGGTGCATATTATATTACACATAATCAATAATTTTAGTTATGTCTCATATATAAGGGATTTATAATGAAAAACTTTGTTTTTACGGGTTGTTTAATTAAATCCCTTATATTACCTACATCGTCGTCTCTGTATTGGTCGGGCGGGCGGAAAAACAAAAGTAAATTAAACAACCCCGTAAAAACAAAGTTTTTGACTATAAATCTCTTATATATGAGACATAGCTAAAAGTATTGATTATGTTCAAACGCGACAAACATGTACAGACTGAAACCGACTGACCTCCCCTGGATTTAAAACCGGGGGAAGGGGGAGGGGGTGTGGAACTCGATGGGTGGCGTGAACGCGTGAACTCAACTGGCATATGGAAGACAAACAATAAGAAATTGAATTACATATGTTATAAAGAGATACGCTAAAAATGCATTAATTTAAGTACGGTACATTCGATTGATCTGAAATTTTGATACGATGCTTGTTGGGTGACACGAGTGTATGTGCAACATTTCAGCTCGATAGCATCACGGGAAGTGTGCCATTTTTTACTTTTGTTTTTCCGCCCGCCGGACTGCCCGACGACGAACGATAGGCAGAGAGAAAGAGAGAGAGAGAGAGAGAGAGAGAGAGAGAGAGAGAGAGAGAGAGAGAGAGACAGAGACAGAGACAGAGAGACAAGATTTCGAAGTTAATATAAGGGATTTAAAAAATGACCCACTTCCAGTGATGCTATCGAGCTGAAATTTTGCACATACACTTGTGTCACCTAACAATGCATTTTATCAAAATTTCAGATCGATCGAATGTACCGTAATTAAATTAATGCATTTTTAGTTTATCTCAATATATCTCTATGTAGCCGTCTGCTATTGTTGACATCCACGTGTCACTGGAGTTCATTCCAGCCATTGATCACCACATCCCCATGTTTTACAACAAGGAAAGTTCAGTCACGTTCAGTCTGTAAATGTTTGTCGCGTGGTGCGTATTATATTGAACATAATCAATACTTTATTTATGTCTCATATATCAGGGATTTATAGTCAAAAACTTTGTTTTTACGGGTTGTTTAATTACTGTCTGACCATTAACTTAACTGTCTGGCTTTTCTTTACCATCAGTATTATGAAAACGAATTTAAACTTTCTCTGTGCTCTAATAGAATTATTGCCAGAACTCTTCAGAGTAGAGATACTGACGGTGTATTTTAACTAATCTTACCTTTAAGCTGCGCAGTTGCGCAGATATCCGACCTACGCTGCGCAGCAGTTTAGAATTACCGCGCAGCTAATTTTGTAAAATATTGAAATTGAACAAAAAATTGATACTATGCAACATTGCGCAGGAGATTTTTAAATTTGCACACGGACCTACGAACCTTGAGGGAACTTTGATCACAACCCGTGGATGACATCACAACATGAGTACGTTGATAATAACATCAAAACATGAGTACGTTGATAATGACATCACAACATGAGTACGTTGATAATAACATCAAAACATGAGTACGTTGATAATAACATCAAAACATGAGTACGTTGATAATAACATCACAACATGAGTACGTTGATAATGACATCACAACATGAGTACGTTGATAATGACATCACAACATGAGTACGTTGATAATAACATCGCAACATGAGTACGTTGATAATAACATCACAACATGAGTACGTTGATAATGACATCACAATATGAGTACGTTGATAATAACATCCTATAATGAATATTTGTTAATAACAGTTGATGAGGATTTAATTTTGTCAGAGCCACAAATCGTTGGAGTGTCTATTAAGTGGATGTTGGATCATTGATAATGACAGTTGATCCCTTAGAATGGATGATTATACAGATAAGCTATTTGGCAGTGTAGATAGCCTGGTTGTTTGTTTACAGGTGGGCTAAACAGAATGGGATAGAAGCTTTTCGTGTTATGTCACTCTGACCCCGATCAGTTATGTTAAATATAGACGCTGTGAGTCAGCATTGCCTGATTTCTTCTTTTTTTTTAATACCAGCTATATAAATATAACTTGGAACATAGATGTTGAATAGCTTGTTAGATCTAGCTAGACCAAACTACACACACTTGATTGATGGGGACTGAACTTCAACTCTTGCGATGACAGGGGAAACGATATTATTATTATTGTTTATCAAATGTGCTTTACAAATAACAATAGAATTAACTGATATAATAGGGTTCCAAGGTAAAATAGCTTAAACGTAGCAGCGATAACTCTTGGATTATGGGAGGGGGGTGGGAGGAGGGTTGAAAATAATCATTTGAATCTACGTCGGTTAAGAATTCTGAGGAGGAAAGTTTTATCTTGTAAAAGGCAACAACTCCTCATGTTAAAACTAAAGTGAATGTCACGAATTTTACATAGTAACAATTGTTACTTGACACTACTATCATATGCATATTCTGACACTATCTTCTAGATTGAGGCCTCCTCTCTTAACTCAAATGAAATGTTGTTCGGGTGATTGCATATTTTTTCGTATTAAAAAAAATTACGTTGCAGAATTGCGGGGTTTTTCTTGATGAAATCTTGATTTTTAAAATAAATTTTCCCGAAAGTTCCAAACTAATCTTCTCTTTTCACAATTGAAGCCGTACATAAAAATATCTCCATCTACGTGAAGTTTTTTTTAATGAGATCTTCACCGAGGACTTTATTCACAACCTTCACCGAGGACTTTATTCACAACCTTCACCGAGGACTTTATTCACAACCTTCACAGAGGACTTTATTCACAACCTTCACCGAGGACTTTATTCACAACCTTCACCGAGGACTTTATTCACAACCTTCACCGAGGACTTTATTCACAACCTTCACCGAGGACTTTATTCACAACCTTCACCGAGGACTTTATTCACAACCTTCACCGAGGACTTTATTCACAACCTTCACCGAGGACTTTATTCACAACCTTCACCGAGGACTTTATTCACAACCTTCATAGTCTTATTGTGTGAATATGATCCTAATAACTGGACACTACCGGGAACATGACAGGAACTAACTCTAAACCTTACCACTACCGGGAACATGACAGGAACTAACTCTAAGCCTTACCATTACGTATGTGATTGAATTAGAATGGGATTATATTGTTTAATGGGACCCTACTCACAAGGGAGCGAGATGTTTCCAAAAAACCCGATGTATACACATAACACGATGTATACATATAACCCGATGTATACATATAACCCGATGTATACATATAACCCGATGTATACATATAACTCGATGTATACATGTAACCCTATATATACATATAACCCAATGTATACATATGACCCGATGTATACATGTAACCTTATATATACATATAACCCGATGTGTTATACATTGGGGCGCGGTGGTCGAGTGGTAGCGCGCTCGACTGGCGTACCGATGGTCACGGGTTCGAATCCATGCAAAGGCAAGGATTTGTTCCCGACTAGGACCCTAAATATTTGTTCCCTGAGTCACCCAGCTCCGAATGGGTACCTAACACTAGTTAGGCGGCTGGGTAATGCGTGGAACCCACAAACCGTGGCCTGTCAACGTTGCATCACTTGCCAAAAGATCATCCGGCATGGTCTGTGGACGCAATTATCTTCTGCATAGAAGGAGCGTCTGTATAGATAAGATAAGAAGATACATATACGACTTACTCTCCTGATGGCATCCCTTTCGTGCAAGAATAAGGCTAATAAGCCTAGCACATGATGAGAATGGTCCTCGTCGACTACGACGGACGAACAACAACCAAAAATGCGTTAATCCGGAACTATATTATATTATCTATATAATATCTTTATTAAGTTTGTAGGCATGGTATGAACCATTGAATGGTTTCTAATTCACATATTTGTTTGAGGGAAAAAAACTTACTCAAAATGTCACTCTAGCATTACTTGTTACAACAATAGCGCGTTGGCACGTACTCTTTCTGGGTTTCTTTGTTAAAAAGTCATTAACATTATTTCATACTTCTTATTTCGTTTTTAAATATTATGTGTTGCCAATAAAGACGTTTTCATAGCGCTTTTTGACACTTTGGTTGGAGTATAATTGTCATTTATGTATGGCACAAAGGAAATGTATGTAACAAAATCACAAAAAACCATACATTTAATAGTTTGCCTAAAAACTTCAGGCATTCTTGGTAATGCCAAGTCATTCAATACAAAACCTGCCATTCATAAATTGGCGTTCACATATACACTTCACTCATCGAAAGGATGTAGCAATATTGTTGAACTTGTGATAGTGTCAAGGCAACTTTCAAATCCAATGATATTTATTGTTTATCGAATAATACTTAATGATAATTCTTCATTCCCATTAATATAACCATGCATATGTGCCGTGGCAGGTTGTGACTTGATGTCATTGAAACCAACTGACAACGATCGACCGAAATGTCTTGTCATTTTGAGTCAATCTTTATTTTCATAAAGTGACTCTTTGTTTGGAATATACGCTTTGAGTTTGATTGTAATTTTTAAGATTTTGAAATCTTAACTTATCTGTTAGAAAAAATCCAGGGGTTACGTAAGTCTCAGCTAAAAAAATGCCATTGTATGTTTCATTGTGAAAAGTTGACTTAATCTTGGCTGCCGTTCAACGTGAGTTTTGTTGGTGCTGCTCCTTGAGCCGGTGATAAAATTGTTCATTTACTCCCATCGAGCTATGGCCAGTATAACCCGTTACTCCATCCAGCTCAACCGCACGTGTTATCGTGTCTATATATATCTTTGCACCTCTCAACGTCAGGGCATCCTTATCTCCCTTTACCTCCCCACCCCATCCCGCCCTTGGTGTTTGATATTTTCCATATAAACATTTCACCCGAGTCCCTGTCGTGTGCCTGGAGCCTAGCGGCAGACAACCATAAAATAAAACTTCTTACCTATACCCGACGGCTATCTCACTGATCTCTCAAATATTCAGTTATTACTGCACTTTTCCAGGCTATTTTTAAAAAAACATTTCTCTTACCTCCCTTTACCGCGTTGTCTCCCTTCCTCCCCACCTGTTAAAATCACAACAGCTCAACGTGTAGGAATGTTGAGTCCCGGCCAACTGATCCCCCCCCCCAACCCCTCACTTTTAGACTAGGTACAGAGAGTGGTAGCCGCGCAGTTCAATATCTTAGACTTGCTGAAAGTCATTATAACTCTGGCAGCCGATTTTAAAAATAACGATGCCGCTTGTCTTCATCCAGCTGAACTTTCTTTCGCTGCCATATTGACGCACAGTTTGTGTATGTCTATTAAGGGTGTACTGTATTTAAATTTTTAAAATCCGGCTCAGTGAGGCGGATTTGGCCGGATTTATGAAGTCAAATTCTGCCGGAGCCGGATTTGTAAAAATGGCTTGATTCTGGATTTGCCGGCGCCGAAGCCGAAATCCGGTACACCCCTATGGTCTATAGAGTAGTGCGCTGCCGATGTGACACAGTTTGTGTATGTCTATAGAGTAGTGCGCGGGCCTTAAAGCGCCAGTTGTTTTAGGAGTATCTGATCGAAAATAATAAACCAAACTGTAGTCGGTTATCACAAAAACGTGCTTCTCGTTGGGAAACATAGTCTATGTGTGTTTGTTGAGGTAAATGATATCTAGTTTTGGCTGAACTGTCTGAAAAGGCATTGATTCATTGATCGTTTGACTGGCCTTGCTGGTCCACGCTGCAGGTTGTGCTGGTCCACGCTGGCGGTTATGCTGGTCCACGCTGGTAGTTGTGCTGGTCAACGCTGGTAGTTGTGCTTTTCCACGCTGGTAGTTGTGCTGGTCCACGCTGGTAGTTGTGCTGGTCCACGCTGGCGGTTGTGCTGGTCCACGCGGGTAGTTGTGCTGGTCCACGCTGGCGGTTGTGCTGGTTTACGCTGGTAGTTGTGCTGGTCCACGCTGGTGGTTGTGCTGGTCCACGCTGGTAGTTGTGCTGGTCCACGCTGGTAGTTGTGCTGGTCCACGCTGGTGGTTGTGCTGGTCCACGCTGGTAGTTGTGCTGGTCCACGCTGGTGGTTGTGCTGGTCCACGCTGCAGGTTGTGCTGGTCCACGTCAGTTAACACAAGTGTAACACAGATATGCACGTAGATATAAAACAATACAAACATCTTTGTACATCCAATACATTAGATAAATACTACAGAATGAACACATACACAACATAAGCATGTGAAACAGAAGCGACTCTGACACAGCATAAAATACACTCGTACGATCAAAGATATTGTAAAAAAGGAAAGGATGAAGCTGTTCTGATCCCTGTACCAACAAACGACAGTCTATAAGCAGCATAAACACAATCATGGCATCTACAACCCACACACCAGAGAGCGTTAACTATAGCACACAATGAGCTTAAACACATACACTCATAAACAGTTCCCAATATACAAACCCTTGAAAGTCGGATGAGTTTACCTTTAGTCTACTATTCTGTCATTAACCTAAGAAACAAGAGTCCATCTCCCAAAATGAGTTTGTGGAAGTGAGGGGGGAGTGGCTTTTAATTACTATAAGACAGTGATGGCGAACCTATGGCACGCGTGCCACAGTCGACACGCAGAGCATCATCTTTAGCCGGCACGTGACTAAAATAATACTTCCTTAATCAACCAGCTAAGCCAAACCCCAATTTCATTGGAGCGTTGACACTTTACTATAAATGAATTTTGGGCACGCGGCCCCCAAAAGGTTCGCCACCGCTGATATAGGATAATATTGTGAGGTTCATTCAGGGTTGCCAGATTTTAATTTGGGTAAAAAGTCAAACTGACTGCCAAAAAGGCAACAAAAAAAAGGCCAAACTTATGTTATATGGAAAAATGTCAACAAAAATGACGTCACGTACCTAGGGGCGGGAGGGGGTCACAGATTTGTGTCGATGTATGACGAGGGGGGGGGGTGCTTTTAAGAACTGTGACGTCATATTGGAAAGGGTCTAGCAGTGTTGTCCAACGGAAAATCGTTCACGGCACACTAAACTGGTAAAAAATGTGCGCGGCACACCTCACAAAAAAAACAACAAGAAATCAGTGTTTATTCAAAAGATGTTTCATAATTAATGAGATACTTGAGCGTTTTCTTTGGAGCAGATGAGCTCAAAACGCGGCTCATTGCTGGATAAGCAAACTCTCATTTCTCTGTCTATCATCTGCAGTCTTTCACGTTTGACGTATGCGAGCAGTTGCGCCTTTCCGCTGATGTCAGTACTTTCATCGATTTGCATTGCCCAGAGCTTTTGGATGTCGTCGGCTTCCGCAAAATGCTCTTTAATTTGATTGTCCAAATCTGTCGAAATGTCAGCAATCCGACGTCCCATCGTCTGGTGA
The DNA here is from genome assembly GCA_944989445.1 of Ampullaceana balthica. Classification (NCBI taxonomy): domain Eukaryota; kingdom Metazoa; phylum Mollusca; class Gastropoda; family Lymnaeidae; genus Ampullaceana; species Ampullaceana balthica. Next base: position 35,184 of record CALYLW010001905.1, read on the forward strand.
GACAGTGGAATCTTATTTATTTTTTCAACAGCGTCGGGTCCCAACTCCATAGTCTCAACTGCGATTCGTAAAGACGGCAATATGATTGTCTCAGCGTCCAAATGAGATTTCTTTTGTTTGACCAAAAGATTCTCAATTTTATAGCTTGCTAACTGAGCTTTGACAGGAATTTGAGGAAAATTTCTTCATTATTTTTTATTGCTGCTCTAAGTTGGACCGAATGGATGCGAAAATAACTTTTCGGCTTGTCTTTCAATCCTGGATGATTTGAGTTCAGATGCCGCTTCAGTTTACTGGGGTTCATGGACTCGTTGGACAATGCCATGTTACAATTAAGACAAAACGGAAGAGAAGGATCATTTGCACATTGTATGAAACCATACTCAAGATATTCCTCGTGATATTTCCGTTTGGTAACATTCTTCTTGGATTTCGCAGCTCTCTCTCCATTTTGATGCTCGCTGGAATCCTTCTGGCTTCTCTTCAAAAAATTATCCATAGCCGTCTGTAATTAAAAGTTTTTAAAAAGTGAACAGCAGGAAAGGGTTTTTATTTACTTACAAACAGATATTTATTCCCAATGGAGGAGAGAAATTTTGTAGCTTTCAAGAGATTCTCACAACCAGAACAATACAAACATGAAACGTTTTTATTCAATTCTTTTTCGGTTAAGGATATTTTTTTTCAAAACTTGAAGGTTCGAAAAGCCTAGCAATTTATGGTATTTTTGAAATCTTTCGCGGCACACTAAAATTTTCTCGCGGCACACTAGTGTTCCGCGGCACACCATTTGGACAACACTGGTCTAGCTCTTGATTACGTGTGGCGAGGGGTGGGGGGGGGTGAAAATACATTGAAAAATCTGCCAAAATCGCATGACGTCATTTATAGACGGCTCATAACGGCTGAAAATTAGTTAACTATTTAAAATGAAGAACCAGGAGAAAAAGGATAATAAATGTGTAAATGCCAATTTTCGTATGTATGGTTGTACTCACAAAATAAATAGACTATGATACTAACATACAAATTTGAAAGAAAAGCTTCAGGTCATCCTTTTCCTCTAGACTGCTATTTGCAGTTTTATTATAAACTTTATCAGATGTCAAGTCATCAAGCATTCTTGGTGACATGACAAAGTCCTTACTGCATTTATTTGTAAACAAAAGTTCAGCATAGACTCTAACAATAGCGTCTAAAAGTAAGAGCTGCACTCTATATCTGGCTTTGTCTTAATAGCCTCTTCGTTGAACTTTTTAAAAACGTTTTAATGTCTAAGGTACACGTAAGCTATTCAAAAATAGAAAATAATTAATTTATTGTTATTGACTTATTGGCGAATTTTTAATTATTTTTTGTGATAAAGATTATTTTTATATATATTTATAAATTTTTATTTTTTTAAAAGAAAAAGCCCCAAAAATTTGTGAGGCCAAACCCTCTTAAAAAAGGCAAACTTTTGTGAAAATTTGGCCTTAAAAAGGCCAAAATGGCAACCCTGGGTTCATTTGTTTATTAAAAAAATTTCCACTAACTCCAATTTTGATACTCTCCAACACCAGAGGGCGCTTCCACTCACCTAGACTGTGTTGTAGGCAGTGTGTCGGCATCTGACGTAAGTTGGTCAAAGGGAGGCAAGCCCATCAAAGAAGGGGAAGGTATAACACTGAAATTTGAAAGGGACACAAGCAGTCTCATATTTTCGGAAGCGAAAGTCTCGGACTCCGGGAAGTACACGGTGACCGTCTGCAACAGCGGAACAACATCGTCTGCCAGTGTTGACCTTGTTGTTGTTGAAGGTAAGTCCAACATCTAGGGCAGGGTCCATTTGTTGTTGTTGAATGTAAGTCAGGGATCATTTGCCGTTGTAGCTAGTGCAAGTTTAGATGAAACGTGAATTGGGGAATAGGAGGTCGCTGAGATTGATGAACTATTGGGAAGTGGGGAATAGGAGGTCGCTGAGATTGATGAACTATTGGGAAGTGGGGAATAGGAGGTCGCTGAGATTGATGAACTATTGGGAAGTGGGGAATAGGAGGTCGCTGAGATTGATGAACTATTGGGAAGTGGGGAATAGGAGGTCGCTGAGATTGATGAACTATTGGGAAGTGGGGAATAGGAGGTCGCTGAGATTGATGAACTATTGGGAAGTGGGGAATAGGAGGTCGCTGAGATTGATGAACTATTGGGAAGTGGGGAATAGGAGGTCGCTGAGATTGATGAACTATTGGGAAGTGGGGAATAGGAGGTCGCTGAGATTGATGAACTATTGGGAAGTGGGGAATAGGAGGTCGCTGAGATTGATGAACTATTGGGAAGTGGGGAATAGGAGGTCGCTGAGATTGATGAACAATTGGGAAGTGGGGAATAGGAGGTCGCTGAGATTGATGAACTATTGGGAAGTGGGGAATAGGAGGTCGCTGAGATTGATGAACTATTGGGAAGTGGGGAATAGGAGGTCGCTGAGATTGATGAACTATTGGGAAGTGGGGAATAGGAGGTCGCTGAGATTGATGAACTATTGGGAAGTGGGGAATAGGAGGTCGCTGAGATTGATGAACTATTGGGAAGTGGGGAATAGGAGGTCGCTGAGATTGATGAACAATTGGGAAGTGGGGAATAGGAGGTCGCTGAGATTGATGAACTATTGGGAAGTGGGGAATAGGAGGTCGCTGAGATTGATGAACTATTGGGAAGTGGGGAATAGGAGGTCGCTGAGATTGATGAACTATTGGGAAGTGGGGAATAGGAGGTCGCTGAGATTGATGAACTATTGGGAAGTGGGGAATAGGAGGTCGCTGAGATTGATGAACTATTGGGAAGTGGGGAATAGGAGGTCGCTGAGATTGATGAACTATTGGGAAGTGGGGAATAGGAGGTCGCTGAGATTGATGAACTATTGGGAAGTGGGGAATAGGAGGTCGCTGAGATTGATGAACTATTGGGAAGTGGGGAATAGGAGGTCGCTGAGATTGATGAACTATTGGGAAGTGGGGAATAGGAGGTCGCTGAGATTGATGAACTATTGGGAAGTGGGGAATAGGAGGTCGCTGAGATTGATGAACTATTGGGAAGTGGGGAATAGGAGGTCGCTGAGATTGATGAACTATTGGGAAGTGGGGAATAGGAGGTCGCTGAGATTGATGAACTATTGGGAAGTGGGGAATAGGAGGTCGCTGAGATTGATGAACAATTGGGAAGTGGGGAATAGGAGGTCGCTGAGATTGATGAACTATTGGGAAGTGGGGAATAGGAGGTCGCTGAGATTGATGAACAATTGGGAAGTGGGGAATAGGAGGTCGCTGAGATTGATGAACTATTGGGAAGTGGGGAATAGGAGGTCGCTGAGATTGATGAACTATTGGGAAGTGGGGAATAGGAGGTCGCTGAGATTGATGAACAATTGGGAAGTGGGGAATAGGAGGTCGCTGAGATTGATGAACTATTGGGAAGTGGGGAATAGGAGGTCGCTGAGATTGATGAACTATTGGGAAGTGGGGAATAGGAGGTCGCTGAGATTGATGAACTATTGGGAAGTGGGGAATAGGAGGTCGCTGAGATTGATGAACAATTGGGAAGTGGGGAATAGGAGGTCGCTGAGATTGATGAACTATTGGGAAGTGGGGAATAGGAGGTCGCTGAGATTGATGAACTATTGGGAAGTGGGGAATAGGAGGTCGCTGAGATTGATGAACTATTGGGAAGTGGGGAATAGGAGGTCGCTGAGATTGATGAACTATTGGGAAGTGGGGAATAGGAGGTCGCTGAGATTGATGAACTATTGGGAAGTGGGGAATAGGAGGTCGCTGAGATTGATGAACAATTGGGAAGTGGGGAATAGGAGGTCGCTGAGATTGATGAACTATTGGGAAGTGGGGAATAGGAGGTCGCTGAGATTGATGAACAATTGGGAAGTGGGGAATAGGAGGTCGCTGAGATTGATGAACTATTGGGAAGTGGGGAATAGGAGGTCGCTGAGATTGATGAACAATTGGGAAGTGGGGAATAGGAGGTCGCTGAGATTGATGAACTATTGGGAAGTGGGGAATAGGAGGTCGCTGAGATTGATGAACAATTGGGAAGTGGGGAATAGGAGGTCGCTGAGATTGATGAACTATTGGGAAGTGGGGAATAGGAGGTCGCTGAGATTGATGAACTATTGGGAAGTGGGGAATAGGAGGTCGCTGAGATTGATGAACAATTGGGAAGTGGGGAATAGGAGGTCGCTGAGATTGATGAACTATTGGGAAGTGGGGAATAGGAGGTCGCTGAGATTGATGAACTATTGGGAAGTGGGGAATAGGAGGTCGCTGAGATTGATGAACTATTGGGAAGTGGGGAATAGGAGGTCGCTGAGATTGATGAACTATTGGGAAGTGGGGAATAGGAGGTCGCTGAGATTGATGAACAATTGGGAAGTGGGGAATAGGAGGTCGCTGAGATTGATGAACAATTGGGAAGTGGGGAATAGGAGGTCGCTGAGATTGATGAACTATTGGGAAGTGGGGAATAGGAGGTCGCTGAGATTGATGAACTATTGGGAAGTGGGGAATAGGAGGTCGCTGAGATTGATGAACTATTGGGAAGTGGGGAATAGGAGGTCGCTGAGATTGATGAACAATTGGGAAGTGGGGAATAGGAGGTCGCTGAGATTGATGAACTATTGGGAAGTGGGGAATAGGAGGTCGCTGAGATTGATGAACTATTGGGAAGTGGGGAATAGGAGGTCGCTGAGATTGATGAACTATTGGGAAGTGGGGAATAGGAGGTCGCTGAGATTGATGAACAATTGGGAAGTGGGGAATAGGAGGTCGCTGAGATTGATGAACTATTGGGAAGTGGGGAATAGGAGGTCGCTGAGATTGATGAACTATTGGGAAGTGGGGAATAGGAGGTCGCTGAGATTGATGAACTATTGGGAAGTGGGGAATAGGAGGTCGCTGAGATTGATGAACTATTGGGAAGTGGGGAATAGGAGGTCGCTGAGATTGATGAACTATTGGGAAGTGGGGAATAGGAGGTCGCTGAGATTGATGAACTATTGGGAAGTGGGGAATAGGAGGTCGCTGAGATTGATGAACTATTGGGAAGTGGGGAATAGGAGGTCGCTGAGATTGATGAACAATTGGGAAGTGGGGAATAGGAGGTCGCTGAGATTGATGAACAATTGGGAAGTGGGGAATAGGAGGTCGCTGAGATTGATGAACTATTGGGAAGTGGGGAATAGGAGGTCGCTGAGATTGATGAACTATTGGGAAGTGGGGAATAGGAGGTCGCTGAGATTGATGAACAATTGGGAAGTGGGGAATAGGAGGTCGCTGAGATTGATGAACTATTGGGAAGTGGGGAATAGGAGGTCGCTGAGATTGATGAACTATTGGGAAGTGGGGAATAGGAGGTCGCTGAGATTGATGAACTATTGGGAAGTGGGGAATAGGAGGTCGCTGAGATTGATGAACTATTGGGAAGTGGGGAATAGGAGGTCGCTGAGATTGATGAACTATTGGGAAGTGGGGAATAGGAGGTCGCTGAGATTGATGAACTATTGGGAAGTGGGGAATAGGAGGTCGCTGAGATTGATGAACAATTGGGAAGTGGGGAATAGGAGGTCGCTGAGATTGATGAACTATTGGGAAGTGGGGAATAGGAGGTCGCTGAGATTGATGAACAATTGGGAAGTGGGGAATAGGAGGTCGCTGAGATTGATGAACTATTGGGAAGTGGGGAATAGGAGGTCGCTGAGATTGATGAACTATTGGGAAGTGGGGAATAGGAGGTCGCTGAGATTGATGAACTATTGGGAAGTGGGGAATAGGAGGTCGCTGAGATTGATGAACTATTGGGAAGTGGGGAATAGGAGGTCGCTGAGATTGATGAACTATTGGGAAGTGGGGAATAGGAGGTCGCTGAGATTGATGAACTATTGGGAAGTGGGGAATAGGAGGTCGCTGAGATTGATGAACTATTGGGAAGTGGGGAATAGGAGGTCGCTGAGATTGATGAACTATTGGGAAGTGGGGAATAGGAGGTCGCTGAGATTGATGAACTATTGGGAAGTGGGGAATAGGAGGTCGCTGAGATTGATGAACTATTGGGAAGTGGGGAATAGGAGGTCGCTGAGATTGATGAACTATTGGGAAGTGGGGAATAGGAGGTCGCTGAGATTGATGAACTATTGGGAAGTGGGGAATAGGAGGTCGCTGAGATTGATGAACTATTGGTTGAACAAAATATCGGTTTTAACACATTTGTAATAGTTGGTTAACGTTGAGAAGGCAATCAAGCTGTTTGAAGTAATTAAATCCTGAAGCAAGATTTAGTCTTGAAAGAATGATGGAACAATATCAACATCAACATTCTTAAGATGATTTAAAAAGAAAACATTTTACGAAGATGTAACTTAATAACAAATATCATCTAAACAATGACACCAAAAAAAATTATCGAAACATTAACACATTAATGATAGGATTTGAAAAATCACAGATCATTTGGAACTTTTGAGTGAAAATTAGGGCTGTGGAAATTAGGGATTAATTTCTCGATTAATCGTTAAAAAATGTTAACGATTAAATTATTTTTTAACTATTAATCGACCCATCACTTACAATTTTTAAAAAAATAAAAATTAGCGGCCGATAAATAACAACAAATTTCTAGACGACTACACGAACATTTTGGTTTTAAACTATTGACTGACAGGAATGTTCAAAATATTGATAAAGTTAGCCTACCATGGTTCTAACACTTCACCTACTTATCAAACCAAATGAAAAGCGTATTATGCTAATGGCAGTAATGGAGTCTGACTCAGAGACAGAAAATGACGACAGCTCTTTTGATGAATATTATAAAATAAGGATGAAAGTTCCTGAATCCATTAACCCTCTACAATGGTGTAAACTTAATGAACACCGATATCCGATAATTTCATTCCTTGCCAATACCCTTTTGTGCATACCAGTTACCTCAGTTCCATGTGAATGATTGTTCAGCTCAGCTGGTTATATTGTGAATTATACCCGCTCATCACTTGAACAAACACACTTGTCTTTTTACGTAGTTGGTTAAAAGATGACATATAGGAGACATTCCAGTGTTGTTTAGATTTTCAACAAGAAAATTTAATAAGTGTTACTTATGACATCATAAATTTTAATTTTTGGCTTTAATTGAAATTAATGATTAATTAATCGTTAATTTTTCAAAAGTAACAGATTAAATTTAAATTAATCGTTAACAGCCCTAGTGAAAATTAAGATTTAACTTAATACACAAGAGCCCAATGTTGAATGTCAGTTTCGCTTGTATGTATCCACAGAGATCGTAGAGACAGACACTTCAACAGATAAGACATACGACGACGACATCACAGAATCTGGGTCAGATACAGCCACTGAGGAGGTCGAGACATTCATAGTCGTGTCTTGCGAGCATAACGAAGAAAAAGAAAGAATCAAAGCTGAACTAAAAGCTAAAGAAGAAGAAGAGAGAATCAAAGCTGAACTAAAAGCTAAAGAAGAAGAAGATAGAATCAAAGCTGAACTAAAAGCCAAAGACGAAGAAGATAGAATCAAAGCTGAATTAAAAGCCAAAGAAGAAGAAAATAGAATCAAAGCTGAACTAAAAGCCAAAGAAGAAGAAGAGAGAATCAAAGCTGAACTAAAAGCTAAAGAAGAAGAAGAGAGAATCAAAGCTGAACTAAAAGCCAAAGAAGAAGAAAATAGAATCAAAGCTGAACTAAAAGCCAAAGAAGAAGAAGAGAGAATCAAAGCTGAACTAAAAGCTAAAGAAGAAGAAGAGAGAATCAAAGCTGAATTAAAAGCTAAAGAAGAGGAAGATAGAATCAAAGCTGAACTAAAAGCCAAAGAAGAAGAAAATAGAATCAAAGCTGAACTAAAAGCTAAAGAAGAAGAAGATAGAATCAAAGCTGAACTAAAAGCCAAAGAAGAAGAAAATAGAATCAAAGCTGAACTAAAAGCTAAAGAAGAAGAAGAAGAGAGAATCAAAGCTGAACTAAAAGCCAAAGAAGAAGAAGAGAGAATCAAAGCTGAACTAAAAACCAAAGAAGAAGAAGAGAGAATCAAAGCTGAACTAAAAGCTAAAGAAGAAGAAGAGAGAATCAAAGCTGAACTAAAAGCCAAAGAAGAAGAAGATAGAATCAAAGCTGAACTAAAAGCTAAAGAAGAAGAAGAATATATAATCAAAGCTGAACTAAAAGCTAAAGAAGAAAAAAATAGAATCAAAGCTGAACTAAAAGCCAAAGAAGAAGAAGAGAGAATCAAAGCTGAACTAAAAGCTAAAGAAGAAGCAAGAAGTAAAGCTGAATTAGGAGATACACAATCAAGCAAAGAAGATCTTGAATCACTGACACTTAGTTTTGAATCTTTAGTTTCTGACACTTCTTTGTATCACAGAGAAACTTCGCAATCACAACTAGAAACAGTTGCCACATCATCCATACTTGACTTTTCATCAGCACCACAACCAGGGTTTGGGTTGAAAACTGTTATTGAAAGCTCTTCCAATAGTTCTCAAAGTTTTGAGATCACCTCAGAATCTTCTTTTGAAGGTTTTAACTCAAAAAAATTTCGTTCTGAATCTGAAGAATCAACCAAATCGTTCAAACTCGAAGTTGATTCTTCAGTATTTGGGGCATCGTCTGGCTTTGAAGTCACTTCTGAATCATTCACTGAGGCCTCTGCATCTGGCCTTCAACTTGAGCTTCAGGCAACCAAGGAGTCAGCTTCTGCTATCAACGTTGTTGCTGAAAGTTGTGTAGAATCCTCCCAGCTATTTGAACTAGGATCAAAGGTTGGCCTTGAGGCAGTCACAGACTCTATTGTAGACTTTCAATCTAACTCTGAGGCAGCTGTTACTGGTCTCAAGTTTAACTATCAAAGTACCACTGGTGAATCTGTGCAGGCAAGTGGAGAAGAAGAACCTTCTTCTGGCTTGAGATTTGATTATCAAACCACAACAGAACAAGAAGTCAGTTCTAAAACTACTGCTGGCTTGGAACTTGATTATAAAACCACAACTGAGGAAACAACAGCTCATTTGGAATTTGATTATCAAACCAGCACTGAAGAATCAGCTAAGACATTTACAGAAGAATCATCTACTGACATCCAATTTGATTATCAAACCACAGTAGATCAAAAAAGCCAAAAGGCAGCGGCTAGCTTGATATTTGAACACCAGTCAACAACTGAGGCAACTCTCACAGAATCATCTGGTGCATTGAGATTTGATTATGAATCAGGTGCAGAAGAAAGTACACAGCTGACTGCCCAGGGGCCATCTGTTAGTAAAGTATCTGCTTCCAAAACTGTAGGTACTGTAGAAGAGGTAGTAGCTGATTCACAACTCGATTATCAAACTCAAATAATTTCAAAGAAAACTCCAGAGGCAACTGCAGCACAACAATTAGCTGATCTGAAGCTTGATTATCAAATATCTACAGAGCAGACTATTGAAAAGACTGCTGCTGATCTGAATCTTGATTATCAAATATCTACAGAGCAGACCGCCAAAGAGACTGCTACTGATCTGAAACTTGATTATCAAATATCTACAGAGCAGACTACTGAAAAGACTGCTGCTGATCTGAAACTTGATTATCAAATATCTACAGAGCAGACCGCCAAAGAGACTGCTACTGATCTAAAACTTGATTATCAAATATCTACAGAGCAGACCGCCAAAGAGACTGCTACTGATCTGAAACTTGATTATCAAATATCTACAGAGCAGACTGTGAAAGATACACCAACTGATTTAAAACTTGATTATCGACCTATAACAGAAGAATCAAGTTTTCAAGTAAAGACTGTAACCGCTGTGTCAGAAAGTAAATCAGAGTTTGAGGTCACTTCCTTGTTGTCACCTGAAGCCAGTTATTCATCCACTGACTCCCCTCCAGTAGCAGATGAACAAACCTTGACATTAGACTCACCAACATCTTGGGACAATACACAGTCAGCCTCACAAGACTGTACACTTACATTTACACAAGCAGATTCATCCAAACTCCCAGTTCCTCAGGAATCTTCAAACGTCACAGCTGAAGCCTCAGCCTCTAGGTCTCGGCAGGGTGAGTTTAAAACAGAAGAGCACAGTGAAGCCACCCTAGAACGTGAGTCCCTCAGTGAAATCCCTGGGGAAGCAGCTGGAGAGGAGCGTACAGTAGAGAGATCAGTGGAAGAGAGCAAAGAATCAGACAAGGAAAAGAAAGGACTCAGTCCACAAGTGATTGGCACCATGGATGACTGTGTCATTGAGCTAGGAGAAGTGGCCAGATTTGACTGCAGAGTTTCTGCTTACCCAGATCCTGAAATTACTTGGTAATTTTCATTTAAATTTTAAAATTGTTATTCTGCCTTTGGTATTGCTGACTATATGCAGCGTAATCAGACCTGATGTTATGTATCATATACATACACATTTACTTCTGTTGGGTAGAGTTATCAAGAAGATTAATTTTGTTTTACTTAAATTCTAAAGTTATTTGTTAAGTGACTCTTTTCTTTTAAAAATCACATATTAAATTTTACCAGCAGTACATAAATTAATTATTTTTTTCCAGAAACATCTAAACGTTTATATGTTTTCCTAGAATTCATACTCTCGCACAAACATAGTCTGACTCACAATCACTGCTACACTTACACACTCACTTACACACCTACACTGAAAGACACGCTCACTTACACACCTACACTGAAAGACACACTCACTGACACACCTACACTGTAAGACACACTCACTGACACACCTACACTGAAAGACACACTCACTTACACACCTACACTGAAAGACACACTCACACTGAAAGACACACTCACTTACACACCTACACTGAAAGACACACTCACACTGACAACACCTCACACTGAAAGACACACTCACTTACACACCTACACTGAAAGACACACTCACTTACACACCTACACTGAAAGACACACTCACTTACACACCTACACTGAAAGACACACTCACTTACACACCTACACTGAAAGACACACTCACTTACACACCTACACTGAAAGACACACTCACACTGAAAGACACACTCACACTGAAAGACACACTCACTTACACACCTACACTGAAAGACACACTCACACTGAAAGACACACTCACTTACACACCTACACTGAAAGACACGCTCAATTACACACCTACACTGAAAGACACACTCACACTGAAAGACACACTCACTTACACACCTACACTGAAAGACACACTCACACTGAAAGACACACTCACACTGAAAGACACACTCACACTGAAAGACACACTCACACTGAAAGACACACTCACACTGAAAGACACACTCACAATGAAAGACACACTCACACTGAAAGACACACTCACACTGAAAGACACACTCACACTGAAAGACACACTCACACTGAAAGACACACTCACTTACACACCTACACTGAAAGACACGCCACTTACACACCTACACTGAAAGACACACTCACTGACACACCTACACTGAAAGACACACTCACACTGAAAGACACACTCACACTGAAAGACACACTCACACTGAAAGACACACTCACACTGAAAGACACACTCACACTGAAAGACACACTCACTTACACACCTACACTGAAAGACACACCACTTACACACCTACACTGAAAGACACACTCACTGACACACCTACACTGAAAGACACACTCACACTGAAAGACACACTCAATTACACACCTACACTGAAAGACACACTCACACTGAAAGACACACTCACACTGAAAGACACACTCACACTGAAAGACACGCTCAATTACACACCTACACTGAAAGACACGCTCAATTACACACCTACACTGAAAGACACACTCACACTGAAAGACACACTCACACTGAAAGACACACTCACACTGAAAGACACACTCACACTGAAAGACACACTCACACTGAAAGACACACTCACACTGAAAGACACACTCACTTACACACCTACACTGAAAGACACACTCACTGACACACCTACACTGAAAGACACACTCACTTACACACCTACACTGAAAGACACACTCACTGACACACCTACACTGAAAGACACACTCACTTACACACCTACACTGAAAGACACACTCACTGACACACCTACACTGAAAGACACACTCACACTGAAAGACACACTCACACTGAAAGACACACTCACTTACACACCTACACTGAAAGACACACTCACTTACACACCTACACTGAAAGACACACTCACTTACACACCTACACTGAAAGACACGCTCACTTACACACCTACACTGAAAGACACACTCACACTGAAAGACACACTCACACTGAAAGACACACTCACTTACACACCTACACTGAAAGACACACTCACTGACACACCTACACTGAAAGACACAATCACTGACACACCTACACTGGTACACACACTGAAACACCTACACTGGTACACACTCACAGATACACCTACACTGACACACCTACACTGGCACACACTCACTGACACACCTACACTGGCACACCCTCACTGACACACCTACAATGACACACCTACACTGGTACACACACACTGATACACCTACACTGACACACCTACGTTGGTACACACACTGATAAACCCACACTGGCACACACTCACTGACACACATACACTGAAAGACACACTCACTGACACACCTACACTGAAAGACACGCTCACTTACACACCTACACTGAAAGACACACTCACTGACACACCTACACTGAAAGACACAATCACTGACACACCTACACTGACACACCTACACTGGTACACACACTGATACACCTACACTGGTACACACTCACAGATACACCTACACTGACACACCTACACTGGCACACACTCACTGACACACCTACACTGGCACACACTCACTGACACCTACAATGACACACCTACACTGGTACACACACACTGATACACCTACACTGACACACCTACATTGGTACACACACACTGATAATCCCACACTGGCACACACTCACTGACACACATACACTGACACGCCTACACTGGTACACACTCACTGACACACCTACACTGGCACACACTCACTGACACACCTACACTGGCACACACAATGACTCTCTTTAAGATAAGACCCAGTTGTCTCTATAATACAGCACAATTTCTGGCATAGTTCTTATTCTCCATGCGCCCCCCCCCCTTTTCCCCCCCACCACCACCAGGTACAAGGATGGGAACAAAGTGATCCCCTCTGTCAAACATGAGTTGGTCAACTTCCACGATGACATCTTCTCACTGCTCATTAAGAAAGTTGAAACCAAGGACAGTGGTCGATACACCTGCCATGCCAAGAATGAATATGGAGAAGCAAAGTCGGAGGCGTTACTCAATGTTCTTGGTGAGTTGATGTGGTCGAACATAAGAGTTTATACCAGGCCTTGAGTCCTGAGAAAAAGATTGAGCAAAACATATCCAAGATCTGACTCCACCAAGGCAAACAAAATAATATTTTAATTATTAGGAATGTATACCACAGCAACAAAACATTACAGGAAAGGCTGCCTACATGAATCAACGCCTTTTTGATTTTGTTGACATATTCATAGGTTAATGCTATGGACATAACCATAAGTCGTGTATACTATGGCTATGGGACAATAAGGACATAACTGAATTGATACTATGGACAAAAATAATAATAATTTCTATTAGTTTCTTCTTTTAACTGTAAATGAAGGCTTTTAGGAGAACCTTTCTCTTTTTCATTACTTGTTCTTTCCTTTCATGCATTGTTCCACTGTTTAATTCACTCACCTTGATTGCAGTCCCGTCCTAAATTTGTGCTATTCAATGGCTTTAGTTTAAAACTGGACAAGCCTCATGTTTAAGGTCATCCATTGAGACGAAGTTGACCACTGTGGGATTAATTGATCTGGGTCCGCTGCCAATATTAATTTATCCCAATTTTCAAAATGATTTTAGGATATCCCAAATGTCTTTAAGGGCAGGAGATTTAATGTCAGTTTTTAATAAGTCTGTCAACAACAGATGGTTGGCAACTAGCAGTGTCATTGTGAGAGAACGACAAATGAACATTGCTGAACATCTATCATTTATTTATTTCAAAAACACACAGTATTATTTTTCTTTTACTCTTTCCCAAACAAACAAAAATCACTGTGGTTTCATTCATCAGAAAATAAGCCTCCATGTGATTCCTAGAAATGACTTGTTTGCCTTCAGATCAAAGAGAAAAGATAACAGATGCCCACGTGGCCCCGTGTTTCCTTACAAAGTTCTACGACATTGAAGCAGTGGAAGGCGTGCCGGTGGAGTTTGTATGCGTCATCTATGGCAACCCAGATCCTACTGTCACCTGGCTACTCAATGGCAAGGAGGTGGAGAGTGGCTCGGAAATGTTAATCAGAAGACAAGAAGATACGGCCATGTTGGCTTTCAGGTACAGTTCATTTTATAGTCACAACCACATTTTTATTTTGTTGCTTGATTTATGGGGAGATTTTATCTGTTGATTGTGTGTACTTGTTTCTGTGTGGTCCTCACACCCATACTCCTAGTGATGTACATGTTTCTGTGTGGTCCTCACACCCATACTCCTAGTGATGTACATGTTTCTGTGTGGTCCTCACACCCATACTCCTAGTGATGTACGTGTTTCTGTGTGGTCCTCACACCCATACTCCTAGTGATGTACATGTTTCTGTGTGGTCCTCACACCCATAGTCCTAGTGATGTACATGTTTCTGTGTGGTCCTCACACCCATACTCCTAGTGATGTACGTGTTTCTGTGTGGTCATCACACCCATACTCCTAGTGATGTACATGTTTCTGTGTGGTCCTCACACCCATACTCCTAGTGATGTACATGTTTCTGTGTGGTCCTCACACCCATACTCCTAGTGAGTACGTGTTTCTGTGTGGTCCTCACACCCATACTCCTAGTGATGTACATGTTTCTGTGTGGTCCTCACACCCATAGTCCTAGTGATGTACATGTTTCTGTGTGGTCCTCACACCCATACTCCTAGTGATGTACGTGTTTCTGTGTGGTCCTCACACCCATACTCCTAGTGATGTACGTGTTTCTGTGTGGTCCTCACACCCATACTCCTAGTGATGTACTAATGATTTCTGTCCAACAGGTCTGTACAAGTGGAACATTCAGGGGAAATAATCTGTAAACTGAAGAATGATTCTGGTCAGGCCCTGTGTAAGGCAAGGCTGAAAGTCAAAGAGGATTTGAGCAAGAAGGGGGATCGCCCTCTGTTCTTAGAACGACCTTCAGACAAAGAGGTCAGTGAAGGTGAAGAGGTCACGTTTGAATGCGTCATCTCTGGCAGTCCAGATCCTGATGTCACTTGGTACTTCAACGGGCGGGAACTGCACGAGTCCCGACGTAGGTCCATGCGGCGCAAGGCTGGGCAGAAATACTCGTTGACCCTGCGAGAGGTCATTCTGGACAATGCTGGTGTGTATACGTGTAAGGCAGTCAACCGTGTAGGGGATGCTTCATGTGCTGTGGAGCTATCTGTTAAAGAACTGCCAACAGAACCAACATACAAAGTTTATGGCTATGGGTAAGGATCATTATAGAATAGGATTAATTGCTCTCTGGATGAAAAATGAATTGAAAATCACTTTAGTAAATGGTAGGGAAAAAAGTGAAATGTCTATGTGTTTGATGTATTATTGAACTTAATCAATTTTAACGCACACACAAAATGCAGTAATGTTAATAAGATAAGAAATGTATTGGGTTTTCTTCTACTTATAACAGTAGGGACAATGGCTTGAAATGGAATAATAAATAATTCTGGAGATAATATCACAATTAATAGACACTGACCTAAGCTAAGTAAGGATACCAAGTAAATTTTTTTAGCTTTCTTGGGGAATAATAAAAATTTGTTGCACATCTTCACATTAGTTTAATGTTTGTAATGTTTGTGATATCCTTAGCACCAGCCTGGACCAGGATGCACTCAAGTATTCATTCCCTCCCACATTCACTCGGCGCATCCAGGACTTGCAGAGTTTGCCTGGTCGAATGGCCAGGTTTGAGGCTATGGTCATCGGAGTACCCGAGCCGGAAATTGAATGGTAATTGTTTGTATTATTGAGGGGAAGCTGGGCTGGCTGATATCATTCTTACAGTTTGTGGCCAGGGAACATGAAATCGACCATAAATTCATTAAAACATTTAATAATTAAATTATCTAAATAGATTCAAAGATAAGAAACCTGAAAGTGTCAAATATAATGCACATAAATGGTATAAAAGGGTAACTATACATGTGTCCAAGGATTATAATAAACAGTGCAATCATTGATTTGATTATAATAAACAGTGCAACCATTGATTTGATTATAATAAACAGTGCAATCGTTGATTTGATTATAATAAACAGTGCAATCATTGATTTGATTATAATAAACAGTGCAATCATTGATTTGATTATAATAAACAGTGCAATCATTGATTTGATTATAATAAACAGTGCAATCATTGATTTGATTATAATAAACAATGCAATCATTGATTTTATTATAATAAACAGTGCAATCATTGATTTTATTATAATAAACAGTGCAATCATTGATTTGATTATAATAAACAGTGCAATCATTGATTTGATTTTTGTCATTTAGGCAAAAAGATGGCTTCCCTCTGAAATCAGGTCCCAAGTATAAAATGGGTCGTGAGGGTCACACAACAATTTTGGTGGTTGAAAACTGTGATACAATGGATGAAGGGAATTACACTTGTAATATTTACAATGACGCTGGCAAGGCTTCCTGCTCGGCACAGCTCAAAGTTCAAGGTCAGTCAAAATATAATCTCTCCGTAGAAATATCTGAGATATTAATTTTTTTTAAAATGTGTATATTTGGAATCTGTTTGAATGTAATCAATGTGTAATCTAAACTACACATATGTAATCAATGTGTAATCAATGTGTAATCAATGTGTAATCAATGTGTAATCAATGTGTAATCTAAACTACACATACATTATTCAGAGTAGAGTTGTAATAAGAACATTTGTATCAGCAGTTCATGTCAGCAGTTCATGTCAGCAGTTCATGTCAGCAGTTCTTGTCAGCCGTTCATGTCAGCAGTTCTTGTCAGCAGTTCATGTCAGCAGTTCATGTCAGCAGTTCATGTCAGCAGTTCTTGTCAGCCGTTCATGTCAGCAGTTCTTGTCAGCAGTTCATGTCAGCAGTTCATGTCAGCAGTTCATGTCAGCAGTTCATGTCAGCAGTTCATGTCAGCAGTTCATTCATGTCAGCAGTTCATGTCAGCAGTTCATGTCAGCAGTTCTTGTCAGCCGTTCATGTCAGCAGTTCTTGTCAGCAGTTCATGTCAGCAGTTCATGTCAGCAGTTCATGTCAGCAGTTCATGTCAGCAGTTCATGTCAGCAGTTCATTCATGTCAGCAGTTCTTGTCAGCAGTTCATGTCAGAAGTTCTTGTCAGCCGTTCTTGTCAGCAGTTCTTGTCAGCCGTTCTTGTCAGCCGTTCTTGTCAGCAGTTCATGTCAGCAGTTCTTGTCAGCAGTTCATGTCAGCAGTTCATGTCAGCAGTTCATGTCAGCAGTTCATGTCAGCCGTTCTTGTCAGCAGTTCATGTCAGCAGTTCATGTCAGCAGTTCATGTCAGCAGTTCATGTCAGCCGTTCTTGTCAGCAGTTCATGTCAGCAGTTCATGTCAGCAGTTCATGTCAGCAGTTCTTGTCAGCAGTTCTTGTCAGCAGTTCTTGTCAGCAGTTCTTGTCAGCAGTTCATGTCAGCAGTTCTTGTCAGCAGTTCATGTCAGCAGTTCTTGTCAGCAGTTCATGTCAGCAGTTCTTGTCAGCAGTTCTTGTCAGCAGTTCATGTCAGCAGTTCTTGTCAGCAGTTCATGTCAGCAGTTCATGTCAGCAGTTCTTGTCAGCAGTTCATGTCAGCAGTTCATGTCAGCAGTTCTTGTCAGCAGTTCTTGTCAGCAGTTCATGTCAGCAGTTCATGTCAGCAGTTCATGTCAGAAGTTCTTGTCAGCAGTTCATGTCAGCAGTTCATGTCAAATGTGATAAATGTTTTCAGAAGAGAGAAGTCGCCAGTCAGTCCCCAGATATTACACCCCCAGTGTTGGCAGAGACAGTTACAGGGGCTCACCATCTCCTGCACCTCGGAGGTCTGTTGTCAGAGAAATCCCATTGGAAGGTGAGAGAGGGCTTATAAAACAAGAGACTATTTGTTATTGTTTGGCATGAAAACTCTTTTATTTTATGTAACCAGGAGATGAGAAATTGTTCCATCTTTGAGATGAGAAATTGTTCCATCTTTGAGATGAGAAATTGTTCCATCTTTGAGATGAGAAATTGTTCCATCTTTGAGATGAGAAATTGTTCCATCTTTGAGATGAGAAATTGTTCCATCTTTGAGATGAGAAATTGTTCCATCTTTGAGATGAGAAATTGTTCCATCTTTGAGATGAGAAATTGTTCCATCTTTGAGATGAGAAATTGTTCCATCTTTGCCCCATTAAAATGTTTTCATTCTCATTTACAAATTTCAAAACACAAATTTTAAGTATTTTGTGGTCCAAGAAAATAAACCCTTTTTTTCAGTCATAAATCATTTTCTATCAAGGGAAACAATCCATATAACTTAACAGCATGCTGTATAAATTAAGTTTGTAAAAATAATTGTAGGAAATATTCTCCTTAGTGCTATTTTAAAAAAAAGAAGTTCCTTGTGATCTTGCAGTACAATTAAATTTTATTTTAGATTTTAAATGCTTTACAAAAAATCCATAAGTTTATCAAGTTATTATAATTTTAAATATTTTATCATTTAGCTAAAAACCAATGAAATCAACAATGAATAGATCATTACACATTTAATTTCTGGGAAGGATCTTGCACGCTATATTTTCTGTAGTATTAAAAAAGTTAATATTTAACCTGCAGACAAAATCCCCACTATTCCCATTGACAAGCCGGTGCTGTTAGATGTCAAGCCCAATGCTGTCAAACTGTCCTGGATGCCAGCACCTACTGCTTCACTTCCTGAAAATGCCCAAAGGATCACATACACCATTGAGGCCAGGGAGTTGCCCAACAAAAACTGGGTCAGGTAATCACATTTGAACATTAGGATTTAATTAATTTTAGCATATTCTAGAAGTATCTTTTGGTTTGTTATCAAACCTGCAATCCCACTCATGTAAATTTTAATAATATTCTCAATATAGTATTCCAATGCTCAAGATTAACATTGTCAGTGCAGACACAAGAGGAAACATTTAAATAAGATTGTATAATAAACAAAGACACACCAACAGTTGCACACATTCAATAATTTTCTGTTTGTGTATGCATTTTTAAACATGAAAAAAACAACAACTTTAATCTTGTAAACATTTGTTCAATGATTAAGAATAAAATATCCTGATTTGTGTCATCCTCATCGTGTGTTTTTATGTTTTTAATCATTAAAATTTATACAAAAATATATCCTTCAATTAATTTCTCACTCTTAAATATGGTGAAATTTTAAATTATTTAATGACCCTAATTTCCTTGCGTATTTCTAGACTTGATGGCAACATAGAAGCCACCACATACTATGCATATAACTTGAAGCCAGAGAAAGAGTACATGTTCAGGGTCAAGGCAGACAACCGTTTTGGTACAAGTGAACCAACACTTCCATGTACTCTCAGGGCAAGAGAAGGTAAAACACAAGTCTTAAAACTTTGAGAAAAAAAACAACTTTATATTATAAGGCAGCATTTCCAACATGAAAACTGTTTAACATTCCTAGGAAAAGTAAGCAGTTTGTATATTTTTAAAGTGGAATTTTCTTTACAATCTTGATGCATTTTAAGGTTAGATGAAAATGACTTAACATGTTCTTGTGATTTTAATGCCATACATAGTAACACTTTATAGTTTTTACTGTCTGTTTTGTTATTGCACAATGTGAGTTTTATACTGATAACATTAGAGTAATTTTATTCTTCAGAACCCAAGACAAGAGAGTCCATGCTTAGAGAGTCAGAGACTCCAGGTAAATAGCACACAGTTTAGCCCTAGATAAGATTTGGTATAAAATAATCATTATCTTTCATATTTTATGTACATCATTTAATTGCTTTCTCAATAGTTATTCCCAGACAGTTATACATTAGCCTGACATACTGTTGTAAACAAAACCTAAAATTATTTCTAATTTTTTCTGATTAGTTCGTCCAGTCCTGCCCAGAAGTCAACCATACATTTCTGACATTGGTAAAGAGACCTTACAGTTGGGATGGAAGCCAGCAGAAGTCCCGTACTACACGGGCCGGTCAATGTCCGTGCCACCGGTCTCATACAGAGTTGAGGCCCAGAAGCTGCCCAGTGAGGAGTGGGTGCCCTTGGCCAGCCGAGTCAGGAAACCCAGTTTGTATCTGTCTGATCTTGAGCCTGATCGGGACTACAACATCAGAGTGAGAGCTCAGACGCCCTACGGCATAAGTCAACCCACAGAGCCCTTGTGGATACCACGGGCAAAAGGTCAGAGGACACCAACATGTGTTGATATGTCTTAATGCTTTACTAAACTTCATACGTTAATAAAACATATTTGCTGAAAGCTAAGTAGGCAATGTAAAGGACTAGATATTTATTTAGTCAAATCTCATAAATATGATATTAATGAAACTATAAAACATACCTCCACATCTTGACTACAGCCTTCACCGGAGTCCCAGTGTCCAGACCGACCATCTCAGAGATAGAGGAGGGCACAGCTCGTCTGCAGTGGAACAGGGTGGACATACCAGCTTTCGACAATCGGGATGAACCTTTACTCTATATGATTGAGATGCAGGAACCACCATCATACAGGTGGGTACAATAGCCTAACGTTTTAATTGAAAATTTACCTTATTTTATCTGGTGTGTTTAGAAGAAAAAAATCACTTTCAAGAGTAATGTAACAATTAAAGGCTGTGGTATTACCATTCACTACTTCTGGGTAAATATAATTGGCAAATAACTGTGCTATTATTTTGTCAATAATGTTGTTATTTTGTGTGTTTTATTTATTTTTTACTTTCAAGATGGCGTGAACTGGCACGTCGTGTACCAAATAATTTCTATATTGTTCGTGACCTGGATCCTGGACAAGACTACCGTTTTCGAGTGCGTGCAGAATCACGTGACGGACTCTTGAGTGAGCCGAGCCCAGCCACCTCCATGTTTAGGACACTTGGTAAGCTAGTTGGTATATGATGAAAATTGAAATCATTTTTATTATATTCATTTTTTAAATTATTATTAAATTATAATTATTAATCTTTGTTGGTCCTTAAGGCAAGAGTAATTAATTTTTAATACTATTTTCTTTAAGTGTTGGGATTAAGTTCTGTATTTTTTATTTAACTAAATAATAAAAATTTAATATAAAACCCTGTGACGTCACACATGGCCGGACCCCCCCTGTCACAAACTCACTTTCTTACACCCCCTCCCTCCCTCTGGAGTGTGACGTACTTTATGGACGGCCCCTTAATGAATATGGATGTTTAATAACACTGACAATTTTGTCTGTCTAGCACTGACCCACACACCAGTGGACAGGTTGGAAGTTGAGGAGTATGACCCTGACCTTCAGAGTGCCAGGCTGTCATGGAGACGAGTTGAAGTACCGCCCTATGGAGATTCTGAGAGTCCTCTTCTGTACATGATTGAGTAGGTTCATGATTGACTAGATTTATGATTGAGTGGGCTCATGATTGAGGGGTTCATGATTGAGTAGGTTCATGATTGAGTAGATTCATGATTGAGTAGGTTCATGATTGAGTAGATTCATGATTGAGTAGGTTCATGATTGAGGGGTTCATGATGGAGTGGTTCATGATTGAGTGGGTTCATGATTGAGTGGGTTCATGATTGAGTGGTTCATGATTGAGTAGGTTCATGATTGAGTAGGTTCATGATTGAGTGGGTTCATGATTGAGTAGATTCATAATTGAGTAGGTTCATGATTTAGTAGAACTGACCAATGTCAAGGACCAATGAAACTGTCTAACGTCACTTAGAGCATAATTTGATTAAATGATACAACTACAATATAGAACATTGTTAGAAAGTCAAATGATTTGCATCCCCCATGGGACCAAGACTAATATTGAACATTTATTTCTTTACAAATTACATTTTCTCCCAAACTGGTTTTCAGGTATGAAAATCCACAACATGAAGGTTGGCGACCTCTGGTCAGTGGAATCCCTACCACACGATATCGGGTGCCTGACATTTCTCCCTCGGATGATTACAGGTTCAGAGTTAGAGCACTTAGTCCTTATGGTGTCAGCCCACCATCTTACCCAACAGGACTCTACAGAAATTTAAGTAAGTGAGAAAAATGAATCAATATTCAATAGATAGATATTACCCAAGCAAGGGCTTTTTAAAATTAAATTTCAGTTCCTATAGAAATTTGGGAAGTAGGCTAAAATATTATCTCAATGTGTTCTAATCAGATGGACTTTACTCATGACAATAAGTTCTCATATTATTATTATTATTATAATAAAAAATGACAAAGTTATAGAATAAAGATGTGTATTTCAACTTATCCTATACAATAAAAGGCTATGTTTCGTGCGCTCATCAATAGCGATTGGTCCCTCAAACACATATGACTCCTACAGCCAATCATTTTGAACAAGTTTACGCAGACGTTCAAAACGAGTTATGTTTGGTGCAGTATTTCTTCCAAGACTTTATTTTGAGTTATGCGCGTTGGGATTTATAGTCAAAAGCTCTGTTTTTACGAGTTATTTATTTTAACTATAATGAATAGTATTTTTGACGTGATGCACATGTATGCCGGTCGAGACCGCTGTTCAAGGGGAGTTACAATATGCCAGCAAACGATGGTGGAACATCCTTGGATGGGCTTTGTCGCTCGTAATAAATAAAATGTGATGAAATATAATTGAAGCCAAATAGTTTGTGTAAAAAAATTATCATGTAATACTATACAATTTTAAGTACACCAACGCAACATTCATTTCCTTTTCCAAGCTGGTGAATAACATGTAAACAGGGTATGAGTAAACCTGACAGACGTGACAAAACAGCGAACGTTTCGGCAAAGAACCTTCCTCAACGAACAAATAGTACACAAATAAAACAATATAAAGAAATGAAAAATAAAAGAGGGTTTCGTGAAGCTAAGCATGTGGGGTAATGCCACACTGATTAAAAAATTAATTAACAACTGGAATCTAAGAATTGCATTAAGCCATTTAAGCTTGGATAAACATTTGAGAAAATGTGTAAAAACTAAAAGTTGAGTGGATGATATTTATTTTATGTGAGGCTTGTTTTTATTGTTTAATTCCATTAGCTGTAAATATAATTCAAACTTATTTTCTTGAACACCAGAATATGATTTTCAAAGTTTGTGTTTCTGTTTGATCAAACAAAGACGTTTTTAAAAAAGAATGTTTCAAATCTAGCTGTTTTTAATACCCAGAATCATACTACATGTATTCTTAAATCTGTAAATTTATTTAGGTCCCATGCGTCCTCTGGCTCAAGACTTACACATCAGTGATATGGAACCTTCTAGTCTTAGGTAAGTAAATCTTTATATCACATCAATGATGTGGAACCTTCTAGTCTTATGTAAGTAAATCTTTATATCACATCAGTGATGTGGAACCTTCTAGTCTTAGGTAAGTAAATCTTTATATCACATCAGTGATGTGGAACCTTCTAGTCTTAGGTAAGTAAATCTTTATATCACATCAGTGATGTGGAACCTTCTAGTCTTAGGTAAGTAAATCTTTATATCACATCAGTGATGTGGAACCTTCTAGTCTTAGGTAAGTAAATCTATGTTTATATTTCTAACTGATAAACATTAGATAAAAACACTTTTCCTGTTCTGTTTGCAAGAAGAAACACATACCAATCCTCCTTCTTCCCATTTGGCATTCGGACCTGGAATGGGATTGCATGAACAAGCCAGGAAAATCAACACACTATCAACAATATTTACTTCATTATTCTTTTATCTAGAATAATTATAGTTCATTATCAAAAATTTAATTTCTTCATTTCTTTCATATACTTAGCACTGTCTAATTATTCCTTTTAGGTTGTCATGGAGATCGGCCTCTGTTCCACCAATCAAAACTGGGGAGCCAGTGTCCTATCAGATTGAGGCCATGGAGTATCCTAAGAGAGAGTGGCGTCCCCTAGCAACCAATGTTCAAGATACCAGCTATAAGCTGGGGGGCCTCAAGCCTGCTGCTGATTATTCTTTTCGTGTCAGAGCAATCACCCCGTCTGGCTTTGCTGACCCAACACCACCTGTCACTTTGACCTCCCTGCCTGGTAAATAGATCTGATTTATCTTTAAAAGTTTGCTTCAAGGTTTGAGACTCCAGTCATGACCAAAACTATAAGTCATACATATCTGACCAAACATTACTGTCAAATAATTAAGTTGGTGACACTCCTGTCATGACCGAAACTATAAGTCATACATATCTGACCAAACATTACTGTCAAATAATTAAGTTGGTGACACTCCAGTCATGACCGAAACTATAAGTCATACATATCTGACCAAACATTACTGTCAAATAATTAAGTTGGTGACACTCCAGTCATGACCGAAACTATAAGTCATACATATCTGACCAAACAGTACTGTCAAATAAATAATTGGCTTACACTACATACAAATTCAAGACCGAATGTCTTTCATTTGTTGTAAGATGCAAAATGCTGGTGTTAATAGTGTTGATAAATTTTTAAAAATAATTTATTGAATTTTATTTTTGGACAGCAACACAAAGTTACTTTGAAAATTCACTGTTTCACTCTCATTCTTAATACTACTATTCACTTTAATGGGTATATGACAAGATTACCACAAAAACTAAATTTCCTCCAGTAATAGTAATTCTCTTACTTGTAATTAATTTTACCATAAGCGTTTCCTGGGTTTTAGAGTCTTTATTTCCTGGGTTTTAGAGTCTTTATTTCCTGGGTTTTAGAGTCTTTATTTCCTGGGTTTTAGAGTCTTTATTTCCTGGGTTTTAGAGTCTTTATTTCCTGGGTTTTAGAGTCTTTATTTCCTGGGTTTTAGAGTCTTTATTTCCTGGGTTTTAGAGTCTTTATTTCCTGGGTTTTAGAGTCTTTATTTCCTGGGTTTTAGAGTCTTTATTTCCTGGGTTTTAGAGTCTTTATTTCCTGGGTTTTAGAGTCTTTATTTCCTGGGTTTTAGAGTCTTTATTTCCTGGGTTTTAGAGTCTTTATTTCCTGGGTTTTAGAGTCTTTATTTCCTGGGTTTTAGAGTCTTTATTTCCTGGGTTTTAGAGTCTTTATTTCCTGGGTTTTAGAGTCTTTATTTCATCCAGCTAAATGTCATCTTTAACTGAACTCTCAAAATACTTTGTTCAATTCTGTGTAAACCTGTGTGCTTGGTTGGTTGTTAGTATGACAGAAGAAATCCCTGTGTGCTTGGTTGGTTGTTAGTATGACAGAAGAAATCCCTGTGTGCTTGGTTGGTTGTTAGTATGACAGAAGAAATCCCTGTGTGCTTGGTTGGTTGTTAGTATGACAGAAGAAATCCCTGTGTGCTTGGTTGGTTGTTAGTATGACAGAAGAAATCCCTGTGTGCTTGGTTGGTTGTTAGTATGACAGAAGAAATCCCTGTGTGCTTGGTTGGTTGTTAGTATGACAGAAGAAATCCCTGTGTGTTTGGTTGGTTGTTAGTATGACAGAAGAAATCCCTGTGTGTTTGGTTGGTTGTTAGTATGACAGAAGAAATCCCTGTGTGCTTGGTTGGTTGTTAGTATGACAGTGTGTGTTTGGTTGGTTGTTAGTATGGCAGAAGAAATCTAAGAAATGACAATCAAGAATTATTTAGTTTTATTTGTTAGTAATAATTTCTGTTTTAATTTTCAGACATTTCTAAGAAGAGATGTGCATGACTAGAAACCATGTGTATGTAAAGTGGTTGATGAGAATGTTTTTTTTTATAGTGAATTTTTCATTTCTTCTGATTTGAAACCTTTTTGAAGTATTTCTGGTTTAATATATAATTTACAACCATGCTTTCCATTGTCATAAAATCACATTTTGGAAAAGTGTGAATCCAAATCATTCCAGTATCTTTTAATCAAATTTCCCTTCAACAAGCAAAACAAAAAAAAATGTATTTTAAAAAATAAAATCCTTTCACTAAATTTTTCCACAAACATTTTATTTAATCATTTGAGTAGATTTCAAATGATTAAAATGAAATTTTAAAGGTCCTACATAATGCCCACCACAAGTACATTTTACAACAAAAAGTTTACAACATGGCAACATTATTTTATTAAAAATTATCAGTGTCATGGCAAATTACTTTATAAACAGTAGAATATGGTAAAATTGTTATCTTAGGCTCTATAGTGTTGGATTTCATTGTGTAATGCTGGTAGTTTATTTTAAAAACTGACTGAGTAAAGTTGTGTGTATCGATTGCTGTGTTTGGAAAGACTGTCAAATATCTATCATTTAAAAATAATGCATGTAACTTAAAGTTGTTAAATAATTTTTGTATTGTAAAATCTTCAAAAAATATGACGATAATCTTGTGTTCTTTAATTCTTCAATTATAAAACATTCCAATAGATCATTAATTTCCATTAGAATGTAAATATTTTTTTGAAATACTGAATAATCATCTTATGGAATCCTGGGTGCATAGTAGACGATAGCTTGAACTTCTAACTCAGCACTCACCGTATGAGTTTTTTCTTCTTAAGTGCAGAAAATACACCAAGCATTTTGCATCCGTTTTCATAGTTGAATCTGTACTGTAGTTATGTTGTGATACTTTGTTTGTCTCTTGTGAGAGTGATGTGACCTTTGACATTTGAAATATCCCATATACCAAAAGTCAATTATTTTTCACTTAAGATTAATTTATTTCAGTATTGTATAAAATAGTTATTTAAATAGTTATTTCAAAATACTTTCTTGAATATTACTGCATTTTTAAAATATTCAAAATATAATTTCAAAGCAGAAGAGGCATTGTTAAATAAACCCCCTTTGCATTGGTTAGGGAACTAATAGAACGGTCCGACCACAGAGCATTACTGACAACGCTGCAGCCACATCCAACGATTACATTGACACTAATTGTGATATGAGGGGGTGTGGCCTGTGCCTATGGTCACTTACCAAATGATATTGGTGTTAATGTGATGATTACGGGGCCACTGAACTCCATGATAGTTCACTATTCCTGATGTTGAAAAAGTTAAACATTTATAAGGACAGGACTATAATAAATCACCAAACAACTCTGTAGCAATAATTATAGAGAAAAAATGTAAAAAATTGTACATGTATAACCAAAGTAGTAATGTCTCTTTTTGTCTAAAAATAACTCCCCAGCCAGTGGCGTAGCGAGGGGGGGGGCAGGGGGTGGCGAATGCCCCGTCTGCACTTTGCCAGGGGCGGCATATTCCTAGTATTTTTTATATATTTTCTAACAATAACAAATTTATAAGAAAGTTAAGCTTTTAATAGAAATTAAAGAAAAGCCAAATAAGAAATTGATAAAAGAAATAAAGGAACTGTCATAAAGCATGTGAACGTTTCAACTGCCAAAACTTATTAAATTCTTCTGATACTAATGCTACTGTTCTGAAAAACCAGAGCCTGATTGTACCCTATCGATTTGAATCAAGAACGAATAGAATTCTCCAAGCGGCACATTGTTGAGAGGGGGCGGCAAATTCCTCTTTGTTAATTAGCTTCTAAAATATAAAAAAAAGTTATGATAAAAGTTTAATAAAAAGAAAAGAAAAACAAAGATAACATTTTTTTAAAAGGAAGAAACTATATTAAAATACGTGAACGTTTCTAATGCCCAAAATTTCAAACTCTTATTCTTTTATTAATCCAAACACGTCTGATAAAATGCCACTCAGGTGAAAAACATAGGGGCCGAAGTAGTGTACGAACATGACAATTATGTGCTGGTACATTTAATAGATGTTAACGTAGGTAAATTACTGGAACAAAATTGTTGGCGTACGTATATGGTTTATTCTTTCAAAGCATACTTATTTTAATGTCTTTATGTTGTGGAATAAATAAAAATAATGAATAAAATTGATTATCTTATGGAATTAAAACTTTGCACACAAATACAAAAGTGGCCACTCACAAACAAGTGATTAACATTACCAAAGTTTTTTGCAATTGTAAAGAATCATAAATGTATAAAAAGAATAAACTATTAATAAAGAACAAAACAAAGTGGCAAGAGGTTCTTACGACATTTTTGAAATGATTTTAAATAAATGAAGATCTTAAAATAATGGACTGCAGAGGCCCAACATGCGTTAACACTTATGGAAAGTATGCAGGATTTAAAGAAAGGCGCAATAAATTAAATGTCAATGTCAAATCTCGCTATTTCGCTCAAAAAGTTCATTTAACCTAATTGGTTTACATGGTACTCCAACTGAATCGAACTCTCTATTTTAGTACACTAGAACCTTGTTACGTATTCTTTTCCATGTCCATACACTGTTTGGAATAGCTAATTGCTACTACAACCATTGCATTAAACAGACTTCAGGATACAAAATAGTGAATATACCATGAAGCCATTTTGAGATTATTTTTAAAGCTATAGAAGAATTGATAGATGCAGACAAAAAGCTCAACACACGAACAGACGCAGGAAATTTGATAGACACAATGAAATATTTTTATGTTATAATTTATGTCAAAGATGCCCGACATTAGTTACAAAGTAAAGTGTTAAAAATGCTTAGCAGAGAAACTAATGGAATACTTAAAGGTTGCTTTGACATTTAATAAAATTTTATGTGGAGACCTCATTCTTTTAATCGAATCTTCTAATCAAAGAATACGAGAGCAAATATTTGGTGATCGAAGCGAATATGATCCATGCTGTGAAGAAAAACCGTTGAAAAGAAAGTTTTATTCTTCATAAAATGAGATTACTGTAGAAATTCGTGTGAGTTTTTGCAGTATATAAGTTATATCTAATTTAGAAAACAGATTTTAGTACACCAGCTAATATACTGGACTTTGAAATTTTGCCTTCAAATTAGAGTATACAAAATATCTTACGTGCCATTGTCAAGCAAGCAATATTTTAACCCACCAGGAAAAAAAGAAGAATTAATTAATTCAAGACAAGTTAATTTATTCAAGTTTTTAAGATATTTAGGGTAGAAGTAGAAGTTGCCCTGCCTAAAATAATAGCATTAATTCGAACATTGTCTTAAATAATGCAAGGTGTTAAAATAGCTTCTCTAAAATTAATTTATATTTGTAATTAATTTTTTTTAAAATGAAGATCAATAATGAATACACCAAGATTATCTAATCTATAGCTATTTTGGCTATTGAGTATGGTATGGCTGAAAACATTGATGTCTGAAAGATTGAGAACCATCCATAAATGACTCATGCACCTAATTTTAAATTAATTTTATTTATATACACTATATTTCTTATTGTAGAGGGGATATATCTTAGCTTTTGTCTGCAACAACAAAATATGATGCATTTATCACATGATAAACATCTTACCAGTAAAATGAGAGACAAATCTATTTTTCATTTAGGATGAGGAATTCTTCAAAAATGAAGAAATTAGAATGATGTAAATATACATGTACAGTGTATATATGCTGTATGAATGCTGTATATACATATATATCTACTTTGGTGTATTGAAAAACTGTTTGTAAATGATTCAACAGAGCCTACAGTAGGCTATAATTAAAGTTTTAGTAAAGAAAATTCTTAATTTTTAATGTGTAAAATGAATCTAATAATAATTTTAAAAAAATAGATGATTAATTTAAAAAGCGCTTAAAGAAAGACCATTACATTTTTAGTTGCTTGGGTTGTTTAACAAAAGCACAAGTCATTCCCATAAATGATTGGTTAAATTTGTGAATTTCACTCACAATTATTTAAGTGCAATAGTATTTTAAAGGTCAGTGCTTGAGTCAAGGGTCGTTAAAATCATGTTTAATATGAAATCAATGGAGTTCTAATATCTCCTTCTTGTGTTGATAGCTAATAACTATCATTTTTCAGTAAGGCCTCGTCTCCCCGTTAGAGAACCCTCCATATCTGAGCTGGGCAGTGATTCTGTGAGACTTCAGTGGAAACCAGCAGAGCTACCATACTACTCTCGACATCTGACACCCATTGTGTATTCTGTAGAGTATCAGGTAATGCCTTTTCTCACAAAATAAGAACCACTTTAAACTGTTCAAATCATTACATTTACATATGGTAATGATTATTTTAATGATTTGAAATAAAATAGCTTTAACTTTAACTTGTAGAAAAGTTTCAATGGATTAAAAACACATTTTGTATTAAAATTTTCCAGGAGATACCTAGTCGAGATTGGGTGACAGCAGCTAAAGGAATCCCTGACACTTCATATGTCTTTCGTGGACTCCGTAACGACAGAGATTATCGCTTCCGTATCTGTCCAGAAACAGAGTATGGACCTGGAGAGTACAGCCTTCCAGTACAAGTACACAGACGCATTGGTAAGTTCAGATA
Source organism: Ampullaceana balthica (assembly GCA_944989445.1). NCBI lineage: Eukaryota > Metazoa > Mollusca > Gastropoda > Lymnaeidae > Ampullaceana > Ampullaceana balthica. Next base: position 65,814 of record CALYLW010001905.1, read on the forward strand.
TTCCAATGTTACATTGGTAAGTTCAGATATTCCAATGTTCCATAGGTAAATTCAAATATTCCGTTGGTAAGTTCAGATATTCCAATGTTCCATTGGTAAGTTCAGATATTCCAATGTTCCTTAGGGTAAATGAATCACAGTCAAAGTTGTATTAAACCATGAATGTAAAACATATGGTCATTCCCTTTATTAATCCACTTTAGAATGATGCTACTAATGAATGTCTCACAATAATTCCATTATTATTTTCATATTTATTTTAAATGAGTTTCATTGCACATTTTTAAAAAATACCGTATAAACTCGTTCGCAAGCCGACCTTTTTTGGACAAAATCTAGGGGAAAAAGTTGGGGGGTCGGCTTATGAGCGGGTCATAGGTGATTTCTGCATGTATATTGAATATATGTGTTGTTATCGTAGATCAAGGTCCTTTTCTACATTCTACAATATTCGACTTCTCTACCAGAAGCTATAATATATTATTATACATCTACACTTACCTTATTTAATCATTTTATTTATTTTTGTGAATGTTTTAATAAATTGTTTTACAAATTTTGTTTTCAGCAAAGAATTTTAATGTACACGCTTTCGCCACTGTTTACCGAAGAATTTTTTTTTAAAATACCGGTAACTCTTGCCTAACAAAGCGCACAAAGACAAATATAGCCAGTACAAAGCAAACAATCATAATGACTGATTTAGCTTGTAGTTTAAAAAAAATATGTACTATTTTGTTTAAGCTGTCCTATAATATCCGTGGGGTCGGCTTGCGAACGGGTATACACTTTTAGTACTTTTCTCTTCCAAAAGTGGGGTGGGGGGGGGTCGGCTTATGAACGAACGGGCTATAGAACGAGTTTATACGGTAATTTATTTTTGACACTCACAATAAGTTATACATTATTTTTAAAGAATAATTTTTGTGTAAACTGAGAACAATATTTTATTTTTCTTTATTGTAATTATGAATCGGTAACATTTTTATAATATTATAAGATATTTTTTTATTTTCAGCCCCAATTCTTCCCAAAAAAGAACCTTTCCTATCCAATATTTCACCCTCATCGGCCACTCTTTCCTGGCCATCAGCTTCCCTGGCATATGGTGCCCCCAGTCGCCCCATAGTTTATCGTGTTGAGGGACGGGAGCCCCCGAGCTCAGCCTGGTATGACGTAGCCAGTCGTGTTCCCTCTACGTCTTACAACTTACAGTTCCTGTACCCAGACCAAGATTACATGTTCCGTGTCATTGCCGACTGTGACGGTGAAGAGAGTGAACCCACCATGGCTGTGTACCTGCCTAGAAGAGCTGGTAAAGCTGTTTTCATAGTCAATTATTGGATGGCTGAAAAGACTGCTGTTGTCTCTGTTTAGTCTCAGGATGTTTTTGTTTGTTTTAGTAGCTTAGATTAGAAACATAAACTTCTTTAAGTGTAAGAATACCTTACAGCTTCCTCTTGATTGGAGCCCTTAAGCAAATCTAAATGAACCAGTTGATTTTCTGAGGAAGATCACATCATATTAGAGATTATCAAATCTGTTAATTTAGCTTTTAAATATTCTGTAAGCAAAAGGTTTAAAATATATCAACATATTCCAAACTAAAATACAGGGCCATTCAGCGGCGTTGATCATTTAAATTCAGTCAGAAGTAAACATGAAAAAAAATTATTTGCAGTTAGTTTTTGAAGCACAGAAGAAAAAAAAAGTATATTTTGTCCATTTTTATACTCACACTTACTGGTTCATTATTCTATGACTATAATAAAAATACAAGCTCAGTTCCATTATTAAAAAAAAAGAAAGAAAACAATGCCTTCTGTAGATCAGTGCTTCTCAAACTTTTCAATGTGGCGGACCGGCAGGAGTTTTTCCATTGCTCCAGGGACCGGTGCGCTATTTTACCTGTACTGATGTGGTAGCAATATGTAATTTTTTTTTATTTCATTCATGGTATGTGCTTATTGACAAAAAATTGACATATTCTAAAGGTTTAGTATTAATGGTTGCAAATTGAGGATTATAATTATATATTTTTTCCTTTCTTCTGCGGACTGGCGGCGGATGGTCCACTGACTGACACTTTGAGAAGCACTGTTGTAGATAATTGAAATGTTACCTTCCAAAGAGATTTATTTTGATCAAATTTTGCTCAATATCTCGGTCACATTATACATTAGATTTTACTTTCCATACACATTTTAATGTCAAACCAGATTCAGTGATTAGAAGCTGACTGTCCTATAACTGAATGTCACTTATTCGCCACGATGTAACATTATTATATGAATTGTCCATGACCAGGCCCACCAAAGATGCCCAGGGATGCTCCTTATGTATCCAGTGTCCAGCCAGAATCAGTTATTTTAAGCTGGCGGTCAGTAGAGCTGCCCAGTCGCATTACTGATTATTCTCCTGTCACCTACAGGATTGAGGTGAGATACATTGGTTCTCTTTACATGCTATATCCTTTGATTATCTATAACGGGTTGGCTACATGGGTAAATTACCCCAATTGGGTTAAAAAGGGAATTTTTTGGGTGTAATGCATTCATTTGGGACATATAAAATCCACTGGATATATTCAAAATCTGTCATTTGATTGGAACATAAGCTCACTATTGAAACGGTTACTTCCGGAAAACACATTTTTAATTTTGATATCTGTTGCGTTCTGGGTTCTGGATAAAAGAAGACAAGTCTCGACTCTTGTTCACGTATACTTCAAGCGTTTATTATTCATCAATATATGTACAGCATCTGATTAAGGTACACGACGTACTCCATTCTACAATGTCCACTCACTTGTACGTGCATACATGGACCCTCTGTCCCTAATACGCTGAACACTCGAGCCACCTCGATGTGTCACCAGCTATAACAGAGCCAACGCTCTATACTAATGTCTAGCCCTAACAAGGACTATGGACCTCTGCACTCGTCAGTCTTCACACGTCTCCCCTCCTTCTCTCTGTCTCACACACCTATATATACACAGCACGGCCGTCCAACCTTCACACCGAGTGAATACAACTAACATCATTATGGACAAGTGAACTCCCGTCAACGCACGCCTTGACCCGACTCCCACACTGGCTCACAACAATCTCACAACAATCATTCGCAGTGATTCTCATACCCAAACATATCCCCCCTCTTCCGTTAGATTCTACTTACGAGTAGAATCTCACAATACAACAAAGACAGGGCATGAATCACTGCACATTATAAATACATTAATATAATACATCATGAATTAATCAATATGTTTAAAAATAATTTTTATACACAAAAATCCATGAAAAAAAAATAAATAGTATATACAACACAGAGCAAAAAAAATCAATTTGGTCGTACTTGTATACGACTCCAATAACCCGCAAAGTCATTCGAGAGGGACAGCCGTCCTACTACCACACCTGGATTACATGCTCTATATATACATCAATGCAAAAAAAATTATATATACATGTGAAGTCTTAATGCATCTCATTATCAATTATAATCAATCTATCTATAAATACACAATTTACAAATCTTGGAAAAAAACGACACAAGAAAATTTCTAGCACTTAAGAACGTGTCCACATCATGTGGCATATTACGGAGCAATCACTGCTCACTTAATAACTTTTTAATAACACCTGTGTTATTGAGCTCTCTTATCTCTCCATAGGCACAGTTATAAATCTATGTATATAAATACAGCCCATCGCTCCTGCCACACAGGAACTTGGTTAATTGATTAACAAAAACTGCCCATCACTCCTGCCGCACAGGACGTAGTTAATTATATAACAAAGGGAGCCTATCTCCCATGCCATACAGGTCTGACTTCACCAACCTACTACTCGTACGTTATCATTATCTTTAATCTCAAGAACAACCTTCGACATCCTACTGGTCATAGCACATCAACATACTTAGTACACAACAATTGACCATTTTTACGCTAGATTGTTTTCTATTTACCAACTGACTCTACTGGTTCCTCATATAAATTCATTAAGATATTTATTCCAGGATTACCTCCAGCATGAGATAATGTTATAGGGATAACTACTTATCCAAACTATAAACATTTCAGCTTGATTGTACTTAACCCATTACAATCAATTATATAACAATCATGTGCATATAGTAGTCGTAATTAACATAATTCATCATAATAATCATAATCATGAACAATATCCTTACCATCATATCTCATAATTACATCCTTATAAACACAATGGCCTTAGGTCACCTGGACCCAAAAATTCTCATAAAAAAACATCATCAGCAAGACAATCCAACTTCCACCAAGGAGAAAAAAAAATACAATGTACACACCAAAAATCATAGCCATTATTTTGATTGTGATGCAACAACAAAAACAGCCCTTATTAGTAATACCAGGTTGCTTGGTACCTGTGGTTACCCAAAAAATTTTGGTAACGCCTACTATTTATCCTTCTCGCGGAATCAATTATTAGTTATTTTGATCAGATCAACATTACCAGATCTGTCATGACCGTGATCTTATATCGTAGTTTGTCTCTGTCAACCACCATTGCACCTATATCCTCTCCACGATCACCCCTGTCACAACATCTATCACCTACCCGGTGACTCTACCTCCGCCTCTGAAATCTCCCCGATCACTTTTGTCACCACACCTACTACCTCCCCGGTCAACTCTACTTCCTCCTCTGACATCTACCCGGCTGCCTTTGTCATAACATTTAAATTCTTCTTCTTGACCTCTCAATTTCCACTTTGTCTCCCTTACGAACTCAGCGAAACAGCCCTCTTTACCCACGTGCATCAATGTTTTCTCGAGGACCCCCATTATCATCCACATTATTAGTCCCCATGAAAAAGCAACTCTACTTGTTTTTCGGCCTCCGTGACTCGACCGAATCATAAACCTGTCCTGCGAGGCCTTGTCGGTCATGGTCTGATTTCTGATCCGTCCTGTACTCATTTTGTCAAGCTCAATGTCCCTGCGTAACTCTGTGCAGACTCTGTCACGAGAAACGTTTCCCGTGTTGTGGTCATAAGCATAACTTTTGCTCAGTAACTCAAAACAATGGCCCGTCGAGCCAACATCAGTTTTTTCTGTGAAACCACTGTAGCGGTTCTCATTTTGTTTACCTTTTAATATCTGACATTTAATTTCACCATTTTCGTCCTTAGGTGTGTTCTTTTCTATCTCTTTTTGTAGCACACTCAGTTTTTCCTTCATTATATTCATCCATTATCACTAGCGTAACTTTCTCTCCTTGTGTGTCTCTTCTCTGTTCTGTCTTTCCATTTTTAACAACTATTTCGTCTGTATTCATTTGAGTTACATCATCTTTTGTCTCTGATCCTACTATAACTATCTGGTCTTCAGTGGGATTCACCACATGTATAATCTCTCTTTTATTCTGGTCAATTTGTCGATTTTGAACTGCAAGTTCCTTCTCTATCAGGATTTCTTTTAAAATCAACATTTCATCCTCTTTGGCCACCAACTTCAGACTTATATCATAATTGATTTCTTCTTTTTCTATAATAATTCTCCACATTTCATTAACGTCCTCCTCTTTAGATTTTACATTTCGGTTTAGCTCCCCAATCTCCTCTTCTTTCAGAGCCAGTCTTTCTTTAATATTTTTGTTTTCCATCTCTCTTTCCTTTAGCTCCCTCTGTAATTTCTCCATAAGTTCGTCGTTATCATCCAGCGTCTTATTTAGCCCTGTTATATTTTGGTTTGCAATGTGTAAGTTTAATTCCATCTCTGCTAGTTTTTCATCTTTCCCCTTGAATATTTTTATCAGGCTAGAATATACTTTATCCATCTCGGTACTTTTCATTTCCAAGTTCATGGACTTAACTTCAGCTTCATTCAGTTTTATTTTGTGCTCTCTCTTCAATTCTTCTAATAACTCATCTTTGTCTGCTAAACTCTTACTCAGATTGTCGAGTGTAATCATTAGGTTTCTCTCCCTTTCTATGTTTTCTCTCTCTTTTTCTTTTATTTCCCTCTGTAATTTTTTCGATATTTCATCTTTCACCTTGAGTATTTCTAGTAACGTAGAAAATTTTTTCTCCATTGTGTCAATTTGCATTTTCAAGTTTTTGACCTCAACTTTGGCTTCGTTTATTTTCATATTGTACCCCTTCTTTACTTTTTCCTTGTCTGTCCGTAGTTCTCTGTTCCACTTATCATAATCTTTAGCATTAGCTTCAGATTTGTTTCATAATGTTCTTCCTCTTTTTCTACAACCCTTCTCCCCTTTACAGCCATGCTTTCTTCTCTAAGTGCAATGTTCCCTGTTAATTCATAATTCTCTTCTCAATGAGCGAGTCTTTCCAAAAAATCCGTGGTTTCTAACTTTCTGTCGTTTAGTCCTCTCTGTACTTTTCCTAATACAGTCGAACCCACTTACCTCGAGCTCGGTTAGCTCGACCACCCTATTATGTCGACGTTTTTTTTTGGAACCGCCAAATTCTCTCTTTGTCTTAGCATTTTTCATCGGCTAATTCGATTTTTCTAAGTCGCCGAAACCTAGTACCTCGAGCACAAAAGAGGGCCAAATTTGCAACTTAACTTGGTTAGCTCGATTTTCGTCGGTTGAAAATAAAGGTTTGTATCGAGAATCGACGGTGGTTTTTATATAATTAAATAAAAAAATTAATAAATTGTTATTCTTTTAAAAGTTTGTTGTTGCTTTGTTACCAGTAACGTGACTGACACTAACACGCGCGTGACGATGAAATGAAATCATTTCTGATTAACACAGTACACACAGCCCACAGCGTGCTGTGATCAACGGTCAAGGCCACAATAGTTTTATTTATATTACAAGTTTGATTGACTGAGGAAATTCGAGAACGTTCTGATAATTAAGTAACAGATATCCTGCACGTCAAAAGCATTAAACTTAAAATAACCATATTGATTTGTTTATTTGTATTTTAAATTCGCTGATACGACTGCAAACGCGACCCCCGACTGTGACACGGCGAAGCGTAAACTTTGACCTTTTAGCGCATGCGCAGACAATTATAAACTGGTAACTTATTTTTCATTAAATAAAATGGAATCGAAACATGACAGAGACGTAATCAAAGTCCTTTCCTTCGGCATAAATATATATACATCAAAAGCATTAAACTTAAAATAACCATATTGATTTGTTTATTTGTATTTTAAATTCGCTGATACGACTGCAAACGCGACTGTGACACGGCGAAGCGTAAACTTTGACCTTTTAGCGCATGCGCAGACAATTATAAAACTGTTAACTTATTTTTCATTAAATAAATGGAATCGAAACATGACAGAGACGTAATCAAAGTCCTTTACTTCGGCATAAATATATATACATCAAAAGCATTAAATTTAAAATAACCATATTGATTTGTTTATTTGTATTTTAAATTCGCTGATGCGCCTGTGACACGGCGAAGCGTAAACTTTAACCTTTTAGCGCATGCGCAGACAATTATAAACTGTTAACTTATTTTTCAATAAATTAATGGAATCGAAACATGACAGAGACGTAATCAAAGTCCTTTACTTCGGCATAAATATATATACATGTGTATATATATGTATATATATAAATTCCCGATTAGTCATAACTTTTCCCGACTTTCAAGGCCGAGAATTTATTTTTAAGAATTCCCGACTTTTTCCCGTTTTCCTGAGTGGGAACCATGACCATGGTTATATTTAAATTTTAAACGGTCCTTAAAAACGAACGGTCATTACAACCTTAGACTTAGGAAAGAGTGAAGAAATATTAGGGTTCCGATACGATTCCGATAAATCATCCCATCACTAATTAACGCTAACTAATTAATCATGTACATAAAGAAATTTCAAGCACATGTTAATATTTTGCCGCCATATTGGTTTTCGTTTTAACTCGATCATCGGTTATGTCGACGCCATTTTTCATACCCCAACGCCGTCGACTTAAGCGGTTTCGACTGTAATTCTTCCTTTTTAACTTTGTGACGTTTTATTTCAGCAATTTTCGTTTTTAAATTCAACGTCTCAACTTCCTTTTCATCTAATTCAGATTTGTGCCCTCTGCCTTCCCTTTTCTAGCTCTGTTAATCTACTTTGGGCACTGTACCATATTGCTTCTAGCTCACTCAATGTACCTTTGTGATTTTCTAGTTCCGATTCTTTAACGATAATTTCTACCTTTTGTTCATCTACTTCAGTCGAAATTAATTTTTTTTTCCATGCGTCTCATGAATTGTATAACTTTTGTCACTGTCACAGTCTTCAATATTGTCTCTAGACCTTCTTTGTCTTTCTCCCCGCAATTTTCTCATTCTCTCTTCATGTTTTCTCTGTTTCTCTTCATCTTCTACCCTGTCTCACTTCTGTTCCTCTAATTTTTCTTCCTGATTATGTTCTACAAACTTATCCCTTACAAATAGATTCAGTTCCTCCCCCTTCAATCCTAGTTTTTTGCCCCAGCTTCTTAGGGTATCTATAATCTTAAACCTAAATTCTTGTGTATCTTTAAATTCCATTTTACCTTACAAATTACAATGTACATGGAAGGAAAAAAATAGTTAAGTAATTGTAAATGATTACTTGCCTGGATTTACGGAATTACATACACATACACAAAATAGGTGTCCTTAGAATGCTAAACTAACAAAGTTCTCCTGGTAGCACAATTAATATTGTCCAGCAATAGTTCTCACGGATAGTCCAACACACTGTATACTGGACTGTGATATTCGAGCGGATGCTTTGTTGGCGGTCGTTCCGACACACTCCGGTCTCTGGACACGACGATGAGGCAGATGCCTTGTTGTCGGCTAGTCGTTCATCGACACCCTCAGGACTCTGTACACGAACGCTAAGGCGGATGCCTTGTTGTCTGGCAGTCGTTCACTGTCACACTCAGGCGAACGATAAGGTGGATGACTTGTTGTCGGGCAATCATTCACCGACACACTCAGGACTCTGGACACCAACTATCCGACGGCCTGGACACTGGATGTCTCGTTGAAAAGACCCGTCGACGCTGTCTCACTTAGATGCTGTGACTTGACGTACCATCCACAAGAGCCTCCAGAAAATCCTCGGACGTGACCCCAATGTTGCGTTCTGGGTTCTGGATAAAAGAAGACAAGTCTCGACTCTTGTTCACGTATACTTCAAGCCTTTATTATTCATCAATATATGTACAGCATCTGATTAAGGTACACGACGTACTCCATTCAACAATGTCCACTCACTTTAAGTGCATACATGGACCCTCTGTCCCTAATACGCTGAACACTCGAGCCACCTCGATGTGTCATCAGCTATAACAGAGCCAACGCTCTATACTAACGTCTAGCCCTAACAAGGACTATGGACCTCTGCACTCGCTCAGTCTCACACGTCCTCTCTCTCTCTCTGTCTCACACACCTATATATACACAGCACGGCCGTCCAACTTCACACCGGGTGAATACAACTAACATCATTATGGACAAGTGAACTCTCGTCAACGCACGCCTTGACCCGACTCCCACACTGGCTCACAACAATCTCACAACAATCATTCGCAGTGATTCTCATACCCTGACAATATCTATGTACATTTCTTAATATGCACTAAACAAAGATACCAAAATCCTCTCCAATTTCATGTATATTGACATGAATGACAATAATTTTAATCCACATGACTTAACTGTATCCAATATCCTCTCTGTGACATTTAATATTAATGCCTGAAAAACTGAGCTATCGTGCTTATGCCAGTTAACATCAAGTAAATTTAATATTATACTATCTCATTAAATGTGCAAATTAAGAGGTACAGTCGAACCCACTTATCTCGAGCTCGGTTATATCGACCACCCTATTATGTCGACGTTTTTTATTGGAACCGCCAAATTCTCTCTTTGTCTTAGCATTTTCTCATCGGTAATGTCGATTCTTTTATGTCGCCGAAACCTAGTATCTCGAGCACAAAAGAGGGCCAAATTTGCAACTTAACTCGATTTTCGTCGGTTGAAAATAAAGGTTTGTATCGAGAATCGACGGTGGTTTTTATATAATTAAATAAAAAAATTAATAAATTATTATTCTTTTAAAAGTTTGTTGTTGTTGCTTTGTTACCAGTAAGATAAGTGACTGTGACACTAACACGCGCGTGACGATGAAACTGATTAACACAGTACTGTGTCAGTACACACAGCCCACAGCGTGCTGTGATCAACGGTCAAGGCCACAATAGTTTTATTTATATTACAAGTTTGATTGACTGAGGAAATTCGAGAGCGTTCTGATAGTAACAGATATCCTGCACGTCAAAAGCATTAAACTTAAAATTACCATATTGATATGTTTATTTTTTTTTATTTGCTGATTCGACGGGCATTGCAAACGCGATCGGCTGTGACACGCGCCATGGGACGACGCGAGGCGAAAACTTTGACCTTTTAACGCATGCGCAGACAATTATAAACTGGTAACTTATTTTTCATTAAATAAATGGAATCGAAACATGACAGAGACGTAATCAAAGTCCTTTACTTCGGCATAAATATAGATACATGTGTATATATATGTATATATATATATATATATAAATTCCCGATTAGTCATAACTTTTCCCGACTTTCAAGGCCGAGAATTTATTTTTAAGAATTCCCGACTTTTTCCCGTTTTCCTGAGTGGGAACCATGGTTATAGTTATATTTAAATTTTAAACGGTCCTTAAAAACGAACGGTCATTACATTAATTACAACCTTAGACTTAGGAAAGAGTGAAGAAATATTAGGGTTCCGATACGATTCCGATAAATCATCCCATCACTAATTAACGCTAACTAATTAATCATGTACATAAAGAAATTTCAAGCACATGTTAATATTTTGCCGCCATATTGATTTTCCTTTATCTCGATCATCGGTTATGTTGACGCCATTTTTCATACCCCAACGCCATCGACATAAGCGGTTTCGACTGTACTTCTTTTTTAAGTCAAAGGTTTTCAAACAATTGAAGAGAAAATACCCTCTTGAATTGCGATGTCAAGCAAAAATGTATTCCATAAAGTTAATATATACTTTGATAAGGTTTATTTAAAATGGAAAGACTGTAAAGCTATGTCTGTTGATGGAGCTCAAACTATGTTGGGTCGTGGTTTTTTGGCTTTTGCAAGAGAGAGGAATCCCAAAACTGAAGTTAACCACTGTATGATCCATTTTCAAGCTCTGCTTGTGAAACATCTGGAACCTGAACTGTAGATTGTCATGCATGATTGTAACGATATAACTTTATATTTCTCTTTTATGTAGGCGTTCTCACAGTAATTAATCTTGTGCACAATAATTCACTGAAGAATTCGTTTATCCAAAACAACTTTAATATACATATATATTGTACACATAAGAATCATTTGAGGTAATATAACGTGGAAATCTTGAGTTATTCCCTATACATGCTTCCCTGTCGGAAGTCTACACACAACTGTTCGCCCAACACTTTCAACCAATAGAAATGCTCCTTTCTTCCCGCGTCCACCATACATGTGACCTTACGTCACAAAATTATGTTAATCAGATGTGACATTCACCCCCATCCTTCAAAAAAAAATGTTTATGAAATACAACATTTTTCGTCTTCATAAAATCAAATCAATCTATATCTATATTCAAATTTCAAATATTTATCATCAATGAACATTCATTTTCTTACATACAACTTCTGGATATAGAATCAATGAGAAAAAATCTGTAGGACTGTAACAGTCTAAACATAAGAAATAATGAGAAAAAATCTGTAGAACTGCAACAGTCTTAACATAAGAAATAATGAGAAAAAATAATTTGTAGAACTGCAAATATGTCTTGTCTCTTATCCATTTCCACATTCGGATGAGAGTCTTTGAATGTTCGTAATGCATTTGTTAGCTCTGCTTGAGTACGAACTTTCTTGTCAGTCAAATATGTGAATAGGGTTGGTGTTGCATTTTCTAAAAACTTGTCAATTAACACCATGTCTATTATGGCCTTTGGATTGCTCGTATCTATTGCTGTCAGTTCCAGCCATTTTGTTAGTTTGACTTGTGCTTCATGTACTATGATCTGTGGATCTTTGTCCATCTTGATTCTCATTTCATGAAATTCTCTTCTATAATCATTTTCTGACTTTCCAAAATGACATAGAAGTGCCTTTTTGACATTCTTATATATGCTTTTGTCTTCTTTGGCTATACTGTTATAAGCTTCAAATGCTTCTCCAGTTAATTGAGTCATCAGTTGTGCTGGCCAATCTTCTTCATTATAGCCTTTCATAGCCATTATGGATTCGAAATAATCCAGATAAACATCCATTTTTTCTTTTTGGCTATCATATTTTCTTACTTTGATAGTATCCCTTGGTGCTGACCTTCTATTTGCTTCATCACCAGGATTGTGGCCACTACTGTCTCGCTCCTTTTGTAATTTTAACTTATCGACTGCAAGTTGTTCAATTTCTCTTTTTACTATGAGTCTTTGCATCTCTTTTTCTTCAGCAATTCTTGCTTTTTCTTCAGCTTCTCTTTGATTTTCTTTTTCTTCAGCTTTTCTTCGCTGTTCTTTTTCTTCAGCTATTCTTGCTTTTTCTTCTTCTTCAGCTTTTCTTCGCTGTTCTTTTTCTTCAGCTATTCTTGCTTTTTCTTCAGCTTCTCTTTGATTTTCTTTTTCTTCAGCTTTTCTGCGCTGTTCTTTTTCTTCAGCTATTCTTTGATTTTCTTTTTCTTCAGCAACTTTTTCTTCAATGAAATCTCTCATTTCTTTTCCTTTTAGTCCCATCTCTTTAGCTATGGCGGTGAATCTTTCGTAGTAATCCATGTTTTGTTTGATTGAATAATATGAATCTAGCAATTCGGTAAGGAATGTATGTATATATATTGATAAAGTTATAAATCGTCCAAATGAAAAATCTTGAATTCAAAAATGTTAAGTTCAAATAAGTGACACGTCTAAACCATGAAATCTAGTTATTGACAAGGTGAGACAACAAAAGAATCCTCACACGGGATCTTTAGTATACTTTATATATACGCTCCCTCAGATTGACAAAATATATTAAATGGTCCGATCGTTTTGAATAAAAGTCACTTGGTTAAAATTTCAATTTTTGAGTAGTTTTTAAACAATTTAGTTCACTCCATTAATCCAAAATTGCGATAATCAAACTCTTCACACAATGAATGGATAAGAATTCCGTTCCTTTATTTTATAATTCACACCAACACAGTTAATAGTCCATAGCTTCTCGGTTCGATGTTATGTTTACAAATATTTCCTGGAATCAACTAGCATTAAGCCTGTTGAGGTCACGACCTATATATGTTCACCGTGTGTCACCATTCAGTAAGCCTACACGACCCAGATTCCAGTACTGTGTAGTATGCTTGTACTGTCGTCGAATGTGACGTAGAACCAACTAGTCTGATCCAGTTTTATACACTGCGGACACGTGCCGATTATGCCGCCATTTTGAAATCTTCTTGTATTTTCATTGAACCACAAAAGTTTATTCACAGCTTCTTACGAACTTGAATATTCAAAAAATACTATAGCTGTTATTATTTCTTATTTTAAAGAATACTTTACTTTTTTGGAAATATCCAATACTTATTTCCACGAAACCTCTTTCATTGTGTTCACATAGAACTTTTACTTCTGCACCAATGTAACGATATAACTTTATATTTCTCTTTTATGTAGGCGTTCTCACAGTAATTAATCTTGTGCACAATAATTCACTGAAGAATTCGTTTATCCAAAACAACTTTAATATACATATATATTGTACACATAAGAATCATTTGAGGTAATATAACGTGGAAATCTTGAGTTATTCACTATACATGCTTCCCTGTCGGAAGTCTACACACAACTGTTCGCCCAACACTTTCAACCAATAGAAATGCTCCTTTCTTCCCGCGTCCACCATACATGTGACCTTACGTCACAAAATTATGTTAATCAGATGTGACAATGATATTATCCTGATTGAAAATTTCATGAAAGGACATGCACTGCAAACGTGACTGTTTCGTGATTTATGTAAAGATGGTGAGGTTAAATATACAGACTTACTTTATCACACCGAGGTATGGAGGCTTTCAGGTGGCAATGTTCTGAACAGAGTGTGGGCTCTGAAAGCTGAACTTCAAACATTTCTAGCTGGTCAAAAGCATAATCTGGCAGATATGTTTACTAACTATTGTTGGGTTATCTTATCTTATCTTATCTTTTTACAGACGCTCCTTCTATACAGAAGATTATTGCGTCCTACTCTTATCTATGGTTTGTGTTTAGTCCTCCATTTTTATTAGAGATTTAAATGTTGATAAAGTGTTGGTTTTCCTGGATTCTTCAGGCAACCCATTCCACGCCCGAATTCCGGACGGGAAGAATGAAAACTTGTATGTGTTTGTTCTTGCACATCTCACATACTTAGTTGATATTTTTTAGTATAAGAATGTGTTGAATAAAGAATTGCAGGGAAAAAATAACAATATAACTTTAGGAGAGAAACAATTGCAGCATTTGGATTCATCATCATCATCAGTCCCGTGACCGTTGGGGGGAGTGCATGGACACATCAACAGATAACGATCTCCACATATGCCTATTTTGAGCGGCGGCCAATAATTCATGCAATTTCATCCCTGTCCCATTCCTTTAAGTTTTCCAGCCAGCTTTTCCGTCGTCGACCTCTTCGCCGGCCCCCTTCTACAGTGCCTTGAAGGATCATTTTTGTCAGGGTATCATGTCGCAGTACATGACCGAACCATGCCATCTTGCGTCTCTTAATTGTTGTTATGATGGTTTCTTGATGACCCGCAATAGAGTTTATTCTGCCCCAGACGTATTCATTGGTCTTGTGTTCTAAATAGGAGATCAGGAGGATTTTCCTCATGCATTTGTTTTCAAATGCCTGTAGCTTGCTTTCAGTGGCTGCCATTAGTGTCCAGGTCTCACATCCGTAAAGGACAATGGTTTTAACGAGAGGTCTGTAAAGCCTGAGCTTTGTTGGCAGGCTAATGTTTTTGCTGTTCCATTTTTTGGTCAACTTCATCATTGCGGCCATTGCCGACCCAATTCTAGCTCGAATTTCAGCTTCACAGGTACCATCTCTGGATATAATTGCTCCTAGATATTTAAAGTTATGTACCTCCTCCAGCTTTTGTTGGTTCATTACGATGTTGGCCATACTGGCAGCTGAGGAATTAACCAATATCTTGCTTTTCTCTGAGCTAATTTCCATCCCATATGCACCTAATCTGTCTGCAAGTTTGTCAGTGAGCTCCTGTAGTTCTTTACTGCTCCCATCCAAAAGATCTATTTCATCAGCAAATCTTAGGTTTCATAAGGGTCTTCCGGCTATAGAGATGGATGTGTTGTGATCACTTAGAGTTTCTTGCATGATTTTTTAAAGAAAGATATTGAACAGTACAGGTGAGAGAATGCCGCCCTGGCGGACTCCGATTGTCGTTTTGAAGAAGTCCCCTACGCAGCCTTTAAATAAAACTGCACTGCTTGCCTGATTGTAGAGTTCTTCGATCACCTTAACCAGCCTTTCTTCAATGTTGAAACTTCTAATCACTTGCCAATGTCCCTCGTGCCATACTCGATCAAAGGCTTTCTTGAAGTCTATGAAGTTTTGATTGAGTTTTCGTTTGTGCTGTAGATGTTTTTCTATGAGCAAGCGACAGTTGAAGATCTGCTCGATTTTGCTTCTGCCTGGTCTGAAGCCTGCTTGTTCTTCTGCCAGTAATTCCTCGGATATTGGCTTTAGCCGGCCGAGGATAATTTTTAGCATTACTTTGCTAGGGTGGCTGATAAGAATGATTGTTGTATAATTCTGGCATTGTTTCGTATTGCCTTTCTTAGGTAATGGTATGATTAGTGACTGCCTCCAATATTTGGGCCATATCTTATTTTCAAATATTTTCTGGCAGAGTTTTGTTAGTGCTTTCATTACCTCTGCTCCTCCATGTTTCAGCAATTCAGCAGGGATATTGTCAACTCCAGGCGACTTACCCCCTTTTAAGTTCCATACCGCCTCTTCAACTTCGCTCAACAGCACTGGTGGATCATTCATCTCTCTGTTCTGTTGCTTCTGTAGTATGTTGCTATCTGGATAGATTTTACAATTGTACAAGGGTGCAATATTCTGTCCATCGTTTTAGTACCGCCATGTTATCAGTAAGGAGCTGGCCTTTACTGTCTTCAATTATTGAAGCTGTCACCTGGTGCATTTCAGTAAGATTTCTTAAAGTCTCATACGCTTTATTAGAATTACTGATTTGGATTAAAGCTTTCATATTGGAAACAAAAAGCAGAAAGAAACAAATTTTTAAGTTGGCTTTGTACTTGGAACATTGTGGAAACCTTCGTCTGGGCCTTCAAGGGTAATGTCAACAAAAAATTTTTATGTTGGGGTAACGGGCAAAAAAGTTTGCCGACCCCTGATCTATAAGTTTCTAATTTAACTACAGACTTGCAGACTTGCATACAGACTTGCAGACTTTGTGCTTATTTTTCAATATTTTTTTATCATCAATTATAAATTGAATAAGAATTTATTGCTTTAATCTAAAGTTAATTACAATTATACTTAAATTCTTTGAATCATAATCTAGACAACAAAATTAATGTTTTTATTCCCTTTCTAAAATATTTAGTGATGTTGCCAAATATGTTGTTGGGGTTGTTTTTCAATGCAACCCTCTGAACTTAAATTGCACTTAAATTTGTGGTTCATCTATCTAAATATGCTAAATAAGTAATGATTTAGAGTTTTTCTAATGGATAGGTGCAAGAACATCCAAGGTCTGATTGGCGTCCTCTTGAACGAAAGATTACTCAAACACATTTCCATGTTACAAAACTCCGCCCAGACCAGGATTATTCGTTTCATATCAGGGCTGAGAACGAGTACGGAGTTAGTGATCCTACCGACCCATTCCTTGTAAGGAAAAGAGCAGGTAAGAAATTTTAGTTAAACAAGGTAGAGGTAGTTTTTAGATTTTTAAATCTGTTTCTACAGAACAAAACTTTTCTAAACTTACAAAATATTTGTAAAACTTATTTTCTAACAACCATTTCTTTACATGAGCGTATATTTTTTTTTCAATTAAAATATATTCAATCAATGTGCGACTTTGGTTAATTTTTACGCATTTGTTTTTTCAGATTTTTATTTTAAAAAATAGCAATATGATTTTTTTTATATTAGTATGATTTTTATGTTATTGTATATATCAGATGTGTCATATTCACCGTATGTCATTATGTTAATATCACTACTAGCAAATCACTTTTCTTCTCAAATCTGTGTCTTTCAGTGGCCCCTGTGATATCCCAACATGAACCACTCATCTCTGATGTAAGATCAGACTCCCTGAGGTTAACCTGGCAACCTGCAGAGGTACCATCATACCTGACTGATACCGTCCCTGTGACTTACACGGTGCTGATGCAGGTATGACAAAAGGTCTTCAACATCATATAGAGATAGACACTTGGCTTTTACGTGATCACCGGTGGCCTGACAGTATGCAGGGCCTAGGTC
>CALYLW010001905.1:83538-151277 GCA_944989445.1 Ampullaceana balthica
AGTGTCACATCTGGCACTGAAAGGCCTGAGAGTATGCAGGGCCTAGTTCCAGTGTCGCATCTGGCACTGAAAGGCCTGAGAGTATGCAGGGCCTAGTTCCGGTGTCACATCTGGCACTGAAAGGCCTGAAAGTATGCAGGGCCTAGTTCTAGTGTCACATCTGGCACTGAAAGGCCTGAGCGTATGCAGGGCTTAGTTCCAGTGTCACATCTGGCACTGAAAGGCCTGAGAGTATGCAGGGCTTAGTTCCAGTGTCACATCTGGCACTGAAAGGCATAGGTGAGGACTTTATAATTAAAAGAATCTCCTATCATGGGGTCCCCATACACATGGGGCTTGGTGTGTTTGCCCTACTTGCCCCCTCCCCTCCCAGACTGCCTCTGAAATGATAACAAAGTTAATAGAAGCTAAATCTTCAAAGTATCTGACACCTTGTTAAAATATCTTACACAATAAATCTGAACTATTCTGACATCCTGTGTAAATATCTTACATAGTAAACCATAACTATTACATTGCTAAATCAGATTGATTGTGAATTTAAGAGGAGGAAAAAAGTATCATAATACTTTAGCAGTACAGTAATCCCTCGCTGCTTTGCAGTTCACTTTTTTCAGATTCCCTACTTTGCAGGTTTTTAAATATAGTACTAGTACTTCTTAGTCATAGAACAACAAAATAATTTCTGTGATTAAGTGCATCTGAAGAGACGTAAAATACTGTTGGGCAGTAAAAGTCATCATCACCTTCATGATCATCTTTTGTACTGCACAGCATATTCATCACCATATTCACGTCGTATATAGTTAATAGTTATGTGTACTTCGTTATACAGTATTTGTAAATGTACCTGCACATTTCACATTGCTTAACAGTTGGTGTCCTTACTCCATGGAAATTTATTTATTGTGGGTGGCCTTGGAACCTATCTTCCGTGATAAAGGAGGGATTACTGTAAATCCCTTTTAAAATACTTTTTGATACAGAAGATATAGCAGAGTACTCATGAAATTTGTTTTAAGTGTATCAAATTTTAATTGGTCTTATGGGCTAAAAAAAGAGCCTCTGACTGAAGAAAAAGAAATGTATATATGAGCCTATAAAATTTAATTAAAGAAATTATATAACGTTTTTCTGAAATAAATTGATAAATAATTCACAATACTAACACAAAAGTTTAATTTTAATTGAAATAATGTACAATGACATAGGCAAGTATTGTTGAAATTGGTGAAGTATAAAATAGACATAGGCGTTCCTCATAGGGATAGTGAGTTTGTAATGAGAACGTGAAATATAAGAGAAGGAGTGAAAAAAGGAGGGACAATTTATAAGATGTTTACCATGGGCATTGCCAACTGATTACATTTCAAATTTCTCTATAACAGGAGGGAGGTGACCATGCCTGGCAGCCAATCGCACGCCGTGTTGCAGGAACCAGTTACTTTGTCACAGGTCTAGCTCCAGATCGGGATTACACTTTCAGGATTCAAGCAGAAAACAATTTTGGCTCCAGTCTGCCCAGCGTCCCATCACGTCTGCACAGACAGGGGAAAGGTCAGCTGTGTGAGGAATCAGTGACAAAAGTCAAATAGAATTAGGAAGTTGTTGAATGCATATTTTTACCCCACCATTTTTAAAACAAAAATCTGAAACAAATTTACAATTGCTTTAGTTAAGATGATCTCTTTATATTGATGTTGGAAAAAAGATCTTCCACCAAAAAAGTTTATTCACATTTACAATGTTAGAGGAAAATTTAAAATTAAAATTAGAGTTTTAGAGTGATTCCTATAACTTTTGGTTTTTAATTTAATTTCTCATATTGATTAAAGAAGTGATTTTTAAAAAATTCAAGTTCAATATACTGACCCCTGTCACTGAAGATGTTTTTCAATTTAGGTCCCATAATTATTTACCTTTTATTAAAGATGCTGTGTTCATGTGCAGATTCAACATATTTTGATGTGTCATTGAAGATGTTTTTCTATTCAGGTCCCATCTATTCACCTAAGATTGAAGACGTTGAAGACTCTTCTTTTCGCCTATCATGGAAACAACCAAAGACAGCCTCCAAAAAGGTCACCTACTCTGTGGAGACACTTGAACCATCCACATGGAAGTGGCGCCCCCTGGTGTCTCGCTTGCCTCACCCAAGCTACAAAGTCACCAACATCCAGCCTGCAAGGGATTATGCCTTTAGAGTCAGGGCTGAAGTTGACTCAGTTATTAGCGAGCCATCTCTGCCAATATCATTTTCCAACAGAAGAGGTAACTCAATAATACCAAAACCAGTTCATTTACAATTAAAGTTAAACTCCAATTTTAATCTTTAAATATTTACACTATTTCCTTGTTCTTTTGATTCTAATGTTTAAAATATTTACGCTATTTCCGTGTTCTTTTGGACCATTGCATAAAGAAAAATTTATTGAACTGTACACCAATTGTTGAAAATAGAAATAAATATGAAATATGCTTTATAATTCAGATATTAGCTTTAAGTTTATAAAAGTATACAATAATAAAGCATTTCAAATTGTGGTATGTTTCTTAAAATATTTACGTCCCACCGTTTTAATGGCAAGATAAGTATAAAGCAATGTTATTTTCATATAGTGCTAAGTATTTATTTCACACAAATATCTAAGATAAAAGTAGAGTGGAAGGTTTTCCTATAAATGAAACAATTTAAAATGGGAAAGGTTTTTAAATAACAATTTCCCATTGCGAATCACTTTTTAATCTTCACTTGCATATAATAATATAGGAATGCTAACTACATCTCTTAAATCTCCTATAGGAGAGTTGGCAGGAATCCTCACTTCTCTCTTGTTTACTGTTTTCTTTCACTCAATAACTTTTGATTTCAGAGAGAGCCTCCACAGAAATACCGTCCTACAAGGGTATCCCATCCATTGCTTTCTATCTATTGTATTTTATGTTTTGACTTGACATAATCACTGCACCGCTACTCACCACCTTATTCAATGTTGGTTCTTTTCACAATCTTTATTTACATGTCAGCACTAATGTCATTTAACATTGGCACTGAATTTATTCTAGTTTTATAAGCAGGGCAGCAGAACTCACCATTTAATGACATTCAGAACAATTAAATTTCCTACATATCAATGTCAATGCTTTAAAGGGTTTTCATCTTTTGCTATTCCATTGTTATTATGAGACGTTAAATAATTTTCGTAAGAAAGGTAGAACATTTAAAAAACAATGTGCCTACATGGAAATTTAAACTGCATATTATATCACAACATTTGATTTTAAAAAAGTGTTCCTTAGGTTATAAAGTATGTGATGAAGATTGGTAGATTGGGGGGGGGGCTGAGTAAGGAGCTTGAAGGGGATTGACACTCCATGTAGGAGTGTACCGGATTTTTGAAAAATGGCCGGATTCCGGTTTTGCCGGAGCCATTATATATATATATATATATATATATATATATATATATATATATATTATATATATATATATATATATATATATATATATTAGGGCTCAACAGCCCAGCCGGATTTATGAAGTGAAAAAAATCCGGAATACCCCTAGTTCCATATGACAGATCTTCATAGGAGATATGTAAAAAAAAATCTAAAAATTTGATTGACAGATGTATTTCTATGTCTAATATTTACATGACAAATAGGTTGCTCCTAATGTCTGTCAAATATTTATGTTATTTTTCTTGTTGCATGTGTGGTAACTATTTTATGACAAATATTTTTAAGTTAAAAGCACCAGCTTATTTAAATCAAAACTAAAAAACAATAAAAAAATGCCATGTTTTGTACAAAGCAGGCCCTGTATATTTTAAGCATTTTACTTCAGTGAAATTTCATGGAAAATTTGCTTCCCCTGATAATTTGACCCCTGAAATTTGCTTCTTTTTTAAAACAAAACTACACAAATACATTTTTTATAAATTTATCAGTATTTTTAATGGTGGCTTGAATAAAAATATTCCATTTAAATGCAACTTAAAAAACAATTAGATTTTAATCTGAACCATGTCATAGATTTTTTAATTTGAAAGATAAATTTTAACATGGTGTACAAACAACATTGTTGATTTAACTCTGATTCTATTCCTGCTCTTGACTTTCTCTGTGCAGCTCTGCCATCTGCTCCTGTTGAACGTCCTACCCTGTCTGATGTTTATGAAGATTCTGTTCGTGTCAACTGGCATCCAACTCGGTACACAAAGGGCAAACTGGCATCACAAGCCTTCAGGCTCGAGGTAAAATAATTATGGAGCTTTCAATGTACCCCATAAGTGTCATTGGTTTCAATAACCAACTCGTGTGCAAAGTTTTAGAGCATATATTTTTATGTGAAAATTTTACATCCCACAAACATAAAAATATTATACTTGTCAAAATGTGTTGTGAGCTAAATCTTCACTGCTGCGTGGTGTCTGGCAGATAGCTGCGCAGGCAAGCAACCATGTGGCTTAAAGTGATCATTGGGGGCGTTATGTAAGTGTCAAAGTATCTCTCCTTGTTGGAGATTATATTAAAATAACTGTTCATGGCTCAAATTATCTTTACTAAACATGGATTTGGGCTCAAGCTTTTTACAGACTACAGGACAAATTCTTAGTGAATGATTTTTTGTGTGATTTTTTTGTTTGTGATTTGTAGTGAGTGATTGGTTGAAGTCATTGTCTCATTGAGCACAAACTTTAAACAAAAAATTATTTTAAAAAAAAACAAAAAAAAACCAACAATTCTTGCAAAGCAATGTTAAAGATGGGATTTAATGGTACAAGATATTTGTAAATAAAATATTTGCACCCAAAAAATCACTGAAACAGATGATTGACTTTAGACCTCACAATTATCTGGTTCAACAAAGTTTCTTGTCCACCTCAAGGTGAGAGAACTCCCTGACTCCTACTGGCGGACCCTTGTCCCCTACACTGACCAGTGGAGCTATGAGGTCACTGACCTTCGACCCAACCAGGACTATGCCTTCAGAGTGCGGACTGTCACAGATACTGGCATGTCAGAACCATCCATGCCTGTGTTCCTCTACCGCCAAGCTGGTAGGTCATTATGTCAGAACCATCCATGCCCATGTTCCTCTACCGTCAAGCTGGTAGGTCATTGACAGAATTTTCTCACTAGAAGCAAACCAGAATTTCCTGAATGGTGGTCACTGTGTCATGGGTCTGTCAGGGAATTTCTTGTTTCAGAGATATATTTGGAGTATAGTATCAGGAGTGTATGAAATAGTTTATATCTAACTACATACTTGTTATCTTTTCATCATATGTAAATGTAATACACTGAAATTTTCTCAATAAAAATATCAAGTTTGAAATGACACAGTTTTCGTATTAAATGTGTCATCTAATACAGTGCTTCTCAAACTTTTTAATATGGCGGTCCGGCAGTAATTTTTTTCAATGCACCAGGGGCCGGTGCACTATTTTCCCTACACTGACAATTTTTTCGGTCCTTTTTTGATAACTTCTGCGGACCGGCAGCGGATGACCGACACCGGTCCGCGGACCACCACTTTGAGGAGCACTGATCTAATATACCATAAATTAATCACCTTGGATATGAGATGAATTTTTACAGTAGCAGCAATAAACTAGATAATGTGCAGCTTAAATGATGTCACTCCATTGGACACTCAAATTACTATTCACTGCATTCTTCATTTGATTTGGACCATGAACTCATTTTTCCAAATCTTTGGTTATAACTGTCAAAACTTAGACCATGACCTCATTATTCCAGCCACCCCCAAGTTTCCCCTCCCATCCCCTGAGATTGCTGACATTGGAGACGACTACATCAGCCTGGGATGGAAGCTGGTGGACATCCCGGCCTTTGACCCGGATGAAACTCCTCTCTCCTTCATGATTGAAGCCCAGAGATTTCCTGATTATGACTGGAGGCCAGTGGCTAAAGGTGTTACAGGAACAGTACATAAGGTAATTTTGGAAACCACTGTTACACTGGAAAGTAAAAATCTACTTTAAAAGTTGAATTGAACGGTTTGATTTTAAAAATTTGTATATATCTTTATTAGATTTTTTGTGTGGGCGAAACTAGTTTATCAAAGATGATGCTTGGAAATCTAATGTAAATTTTTCATGTCCTGATGCAGGTGACTGGCCTGGAACCAAAACATGACTACAACTTTCGTATCCGTGGTGAGACACCCATGGGAGTGACACAGCCTTCACCTCCCATCTCAGTATACAGACGTCCATGTGAGTTGGGGTGGACGGGGTCGGGGTTCACGTTACAATCTCATGCAGCTCCTTTAATAATTTCTAGTAAATTATTCACGATTTTGTGTTCCTTTGTACTTAATAGAAATACACAGGAAATAATCCATAATGTTAACTCTTTTTCTCCAAACCAACGCTACCATCGTTGATTTTAAAATGATGTTTTTGACATATCGACGATGCGAGCGTCAAATTATTAAAACTGAATTGTGACGTTTCTTTCCTTAGCAATTAAACGAAAATTATTTTTTATGTAATCTAGAATGATTTCCCTTGAATAAAAAGTCGGAAATTCTTTGTTTGAATGTATTTTCACCGCAAAAGAAGCGTTTGAAAGGCTTGTTTTTATTTTCATTTTTGCGTTTGTTTACAAACGTGGATATTTTGAACCAGGACATCTGGTTATCGATCTAATATTATTTTAAATACTATGATGATGAATAAGAAAAAGGTATTCTTTTTAATCATGATTTACATAGTAATTTTAAATTTCCGATGAATCATACGCCTAGTACTAGTAGTTGTAGTGAAATTGACAATGAAGTTGACAAGTCATCTGTTGATAAACAATAAGCCCGGCCCCCGTCTCAAATGCCTTGATGAACTGATAATATTTCTACTACAAATAATAATATATCCAATGTAAAGTCTAATTTGAAAGCTGCTAAACTTATTCACTAAAATTAAATAAAATTAAAATTGCAATTTTATATAGAATTTAAAATAATTTCTAGTTGCAATACACAGTATAGTTTCCAGTTCCATTGTAAACAGTTCAATTTTCCAATTATTTTCCTATGTGGGTAACCATGGATATTGAACTCAAATTTTTTATTTGTTTTTTTTTAAAATGTGAAATTATTTCTGTTTGCTGTAAATATGAATATAGTTCAGATAAAACATCATTTTATTACATTTTGGATAAAAATATAAATTTTTGTGACTTTGAAAGAGGTTTTGTAAAAACAAATGTGGTGTTTTTTTATTATTTATTTTTATTTTCACTAAAACAAAATCATATTATTTTATTAAAATAGAGTCATGAGTCTGTGATGCATGAAAACTTTATTCTTTTCCCTTTAATTCAATACCAAATATGTCATTATCTGTTAAATAATAAAAAAGTTATTAACATTTTAAGATTGCATGGTAGCCATCGACAAATTTCTAGAATAGATAATTCCATCAGAATGAGGAAAATAATTCCGGAGAAAAAGAGTTAACCGTTGTAAATAATCATAAATTTAAAAACTGCATTATAGAAATGTTAAAGTTGTAGCTTATTGTAATTAAATTATGTTTTCCATACAATTATTTTAATAGCCATAAAAAATTAATGACGTTTGTTACATGTCAATGTTTAACACCCTTTATAAGAAATATCAACAGATAAATATTCCTATTTCATTGATGTATTCTGTCAACAGATAAATATTCCTCCTTCATTGATGTATTCTGTCACCTTTGATTCAGAATTTAATGGTTTTACATCAACTTAACAGTGGTGTCAGGTGTCCCTATAACAAATGTGACGGTGGACAGTGATAGCAATCAACCCTATTCAGCCCATCTGCGATGGAGTCCTGTCTACATGCAGCCTTACAAGTCTAGCAAAGACTTCAGATACACTATTGAGGTATTCCAATGGGGCATGTCAACATAATTGCTTACTACAGAACAAAACTCTTAACAAGAGGCAGTTTTATAAAGTTCATTGTCTTCAACATTTATAATTTGCATTTAGATTATGTAAGATAGTATCGTTTACAAATTCCAGTCAAGTTCAAAACAATTAACTGCTCCAACATACACGAACTTATTTGAATTTTTGTGTGTAAAAGACAACAATAATTTTTCTAAATATATTTTTATTTATTTATCAAGACCTATGATGTTATAGGAATTTCAGTCTAATTTAATGTAAAACAGAATTTAACTTAATAAGGCCTCTAGAAAAACATGATAAAGAAATGTGTTGTTTTGACAAGGTCCAAGAGCCCCCAAGAACAGACTGGTCAGTGCTTGCCCAGAATATACCAACAACAAGCTACACAGTGCCAGAACTGAGCCCAAGGAAAGATTACCTCTTTCGTATCAAGGCCCAGACATCAAGTGGAGAGTACAGTGCTCCTACTGCTCCAATCCCTTACTACAGAGCACCTTGTGAGTAGACTGTGGAATGGTACTATTTTCTCTGAGAAATAGAAAAAACATCTTATAAATTAATGTATTAGTTATCTTACATTGTTTGTACGTTTTTTTTTGGTTTTTTTTTATAAATTCCAAGAGACTTCTGAAATTTTGTTGTTTATCCTTGCAGTAGCTCCACTGTCCAAACCCAACGCCATTCAATATCCTACTGAAGACTACTCTCCCATCAATAGGCCTTACATAGAGGGACTCATATTGAAAGGTGATATTGTTTAGACAGGAATCAAATCTAATGTTAATGTAATTATTATCTTTCAGATTTTAATGTGTGTATAGACAAAAGTTCTTCATATAAAAGACACATAAGATAAAAAAAAATTAACATGTAAGATGAGGTTATCAAAAATATATTTTAAAAAGCAATCTCAAATTAATATTTCTTCCCAGTTCCCCCTCGTATGTCAATAGAGAAGCCAGAGTTGTCTGTGCTCAGCCCAGATTGTGTCCGGCTGTCCTGGAAGGCTGCCCGTGTTCCCAGTGCCACAGCTAACCTTTCGCCTACGACCTACAGAGTTGAGGTAGCCACTCGTCAGACTTTGTCAGATCTGCACTCATTCAGTATAACATACACATATGATTTTAGTGATTGAAGCAACAAATGTAAAGCTTTATGATGTATTTGTCTTTTAATAAAGCTTTGTATTTATTGTCATACAGAATAGAATTGTGATAAAGTTTTCTTAGAAAATACACAATACACAATTGAATTGTTATCAAACCAATAAAGCTTTAATTTATTGTTTGATAATACAATTTGTTTGTGTATCTTGTTTGTTTAATATTTTTGTTGTAGTTACATAAAATTGTTTGTATAAATTGTAAAATTGTTTGTATAAATTGTTTGTATAAATTATTTGTATAAATTGTTTGTATAAATTGTTTGTATAAATTGTTTGTTTATTCGAAAGCTTATCTGTAGTCCTTTCTGTAATAGACCTTATCTTATTTGTAGTCCTTTCTGTAAATTACCTTATCTTATCTGTAGTCCTTTCTGTAAATGACCTTATCTTATCTGTAGTCCTTTCTGTAATAGACCTTATCTTATCTGTAGTCCTTTCTGTAATAGACCTTATCTTATTTGTAGTCCTTTCTGTAAATGACCTTATCTTATCTGTAGTCCTTTCTGTAAATGACCTTATCTTATCTGTAGTCCTTTCTGTAAATGACCTTATCTTATCTGTAGTCCTTTCTGTAAATGACCTTATCTTATCTGTAGTCCTTTCTGTAATAGACCTTATCTTATCTGTAGTCCTTTCTGTAAATGACCTTATCTTATCTGTAGTCCTTTCTGTAATAGACCTTATCTTATCTGTAGTCCTTTCTGTAATAGACCTTATGTTATCTGTTACAGACACTCCTTCTATACAGTAGATCATTGCATACACAGTCATTTTCCAAGACAAAATGTTAAATTCTATTTTTTTTGTTAGCGTACATTTTTGTGAAGCTGTGATATAATATTTATGGTGAACAATGTAAATTCATGTATTTATTCATCAGGTCCGGAATGAAGATTCATTTGAGTGGATCGAGAAGGCCACACGAATCAAAGGTCTGACAACAGATATAAGGGGCCTTAACCCTCATATTGATTACGCTTTCAGGGTCAGGGCTGTCAATGATTTTGGATGGAGCGAGTCGACACTTCCTGTCTTCCTTCATAGACCACAGGGTGGGTATTTAATAACAAAAGTAAATGAAACGTTGTAACAAAACTTATTATTTCATTGCTATGCTGAAGTCCCTTCTGAAAGTTTAAATAAATTCTCTTTTAAATGAAACAATGAAACAACATTTAAAACTCTAATAAAAATGCATGGATAAGCATAGGAGGCAATAATCTTCGGCATAGAAGGAGTGTCTGTAACAGAAGATAAGATAAAAAGAATGATATAATATGATTTTGAATAAATCATGATCCCTGTATATAACTGTCTCTCTTTACATTCATCTAATTCCTCTGTCTCTAACTTACTTTCTCTCTTTACATTCATCTAATTCCTCTGTCTCTAACTTACTTTCTCTCTTTACATTCATCTAATTCCTCTGTCTCTAACTCACTTTCTCTCTTTACATTCATCTAATTCCTCTGTCTCTAACTCACTTTCTCTCTTTACATTCATCTAATTCCTCTGTCTCTAACTCACTTTCTCTCTTTACATTCATCTAATTCCTCTGTCTCTAACTCACTTTCTCTCTTTACATTCATCTAATTCCTCTGTCTCTAACTCACTTTCTCTCTTTACATTCATCTAATTCCTCTATCTCTAACTCACTTTCTCTCTTTACATTCATCTAATTCCTCTGTCTCTAACTCACTTTCTCTCTTTACATTCATCTAATTCCTCTGTCTCTAACTCACTTTCTCTCTTTACATTCATCTAATTCCTGTGTCTCTAACTCACTTTCTCTCTTTACATTCATCTAATTCCTCTATCTCTAACTCACTTTCTCTCTTTACATTCATCTAATTCCTCTGTATCTAACTTACTTTCTCTCTTTGCATTCATCTAATTCCTGTGTCTCTAACTCACTTTCTCTCTTTACATTCATCCAATTCCTCTGTCTCTAACTCACTTTCTCTCTTTACATTGATCTAATTCCTCTATCTCTAACTAACTTTCTCTCTTTACATTCATCTAATTCCTCTGTCTCTAACTCACTTTCTCTCTTTACATTCATCTAATTCCTCTATCTCTAACTCACTTTCTCTCTTTACATTCATCTAATTCCTCTGTCTCTAACTCACTTTCTCTCTTTACATTCATCTAATTCCTCTGTCTCTAACTCACTTTCTCTCTTTACATTCATCTAATTCCTCTGTCTCTAACTCACTTTCTCTCTTTACATTCATCTAATTCCTCTGTCTCTAACTCACTTTCTCTCTTTACATTCATCTAATTCCTCTAACTACTTTCTCTTTACATTCATCTAATTCCTCTAACTCACTTTCTCTCTTTACATTCATCTAATTCCTCTGTCTCTAACTCACTTTCTCTCTTTACATTCATCTAATTCCTCTGTCTCTAACTCACTTTCTCTCTTTACATTCATCTAATTCCTCTATCTCTAACTCACTTTCTCTCTTTACATTCATCTAATTCCTCTAACTCACTTTCTCTCTTTACATTCATCTAATTCCTCTAACTCACTTTCTCTCTTTACATTCATCTAATTCCTCTATCTCTAACTCACTTTCTCTCTTTACATTCATCTAATTCCTCTAACTCACTTTCTCTCTTTACATTCATCTAATTCCTCTGTCTCTAACTCACTTTCTCTCTTTACATTCATCTAATTCCTCTGTCTCTAACTAACTTTCTCTCTTTACATTCATCTAATTCCTCTGTCTCTAACTCACTTTCTCTCTTTACATTCATCTAATTCCTCTGTCTCTTACTCACTTTCTCTCTTTACATTCATCTAATTCCTCTGTCTCTTACTAACTTTCTCTCTTTACATTCATCTAATTCCTCTGTCTCTTACTCACTTTCTCTCTTTACATTCATCTAATTCCTCTGCCTCTAACTCACTTTCTCTCTTTACATTCAACTAATTCCTCTGCCTCTAACTCACTTTCTCTCTTTACATTCATCTAATTCCTCTATCTCTAACTAACTTTCTCTCTTTACATTCATCTAATTCCTCTATCTCTAACTAACTTTCTCTCTTTACATTCATCTAATTCCTCTATCTCTAACTCACTTTCTCTCTTTACATTCATCTAATTCCTCTGTCTCTAACTCACTTTCTCTGTTTACATTCATCTAATTCCTCTGTCTCTAACTCACTTTCTCTCTTTACATTCATCTAATTCCTCTATCTCTAACTAACTTTCTCTCTTTACATTCATCTAATTCCTCTATCTCTAACTAACTTTCTCTCTTTACATTCATCTAATTCCTCTGTCTCTAACTAACTTTCTCTCTTTACATTCATCTAATTCCTCTGTCTCTAACTAACTTTCTCTCTTTACATTCAACTAATTCCTCTGTCTCTAACTCACTTTCTCTCTTTACATTCATCTAATTCCTCTGTCTCTAACTAACTTTCTCTCTTTACATTCATCTAATTCCTCTATCTCTAACTCACTTTCTCTCTTTACATTCATCTAATTCCTCTGTCTCTAACTAACTTTCTCTCTTTACATTCATCTAATTCCTCTGTCTCTAACTAACTTTCTCTCTTTACATTCAACTATCAAAAGGCTTGGACAAAAATGATCAAATAGATACAATATTACTAGACTTCTCAAAAGCATTTGACAAAGTTCACCACCTTAGTTTACTTAAAAAACTTAACTACTTTGGAATCTCAGGTTCCTTACATCACTGGATCCAAGACTTCCTTTTGGGCAGGGAGCAAACTGTAATAATTAATGGATCTAAATCTGCACCAATAAAGGTTAACTCAGGAGTTCCACAAGGAACTGTGCTAGGTCCCTTACTCTTTTTAATTTATATAAATGATTTACCCAACAACATCTCAACAGGTACAAAAGTTAGGTTATTTGCTGATGATTGTATAATCTATAGAACAATTAAATCAGAACAAGATAGCAAAATTTTACAAAAAGACTTAGACGAATTGATAAAATGGGAAACTAACTGGAGTATGTCTTTCCACCCAGAAAAGTGTCAACTGTTAAGAGTAACAAAGAAAAAGAAACAAATAAATTCAAAATATTACATTCATGGAAAAGAACTGACCCAAACTAAAGATGCAAAATACTTAGGAGTCTTAATAAATGAGAAACTATCATGGAATCCCCATGTCAATGAAGTTATTAAAAAATCAAACAAAACCTTAGGCTTTATAAAAAGGAACTTTAACAAATGTAATAGAGATATAAAACTAAAATGCTACCTCACTTTGGTGAGACCTGTACTAGAATATGCATCTTCTGTCTGGGACCCATCCACCAAAGAAAACATTGATAAACTAGAACAAATTCAAAAAAGAGCTGCCAGATTCATTACTGGAGAATATTCGAAACTGACAAGAATAACACCATTAGTTAAATCATTAAACCTTGAAACACTAGAGGATAGAAGAACCAAGAGCAAAGTATTAATCATACATAAAGCAATTAATTCTAATTTAGAAATACAACACAAAGATAACTTAATACAACCCTCAGATAGACATAAGGATAAAAACACCTTTCTTATTCAGTATGCAAGAACAAACACATACAAGTTTTCCTTCTTCCCGTCCGGAATTCGGGCGTGGAATGGGTTGCCTGAAGAATCCAGGAAAACCAACACTTTATCAACATTTAAATCTCTAATAAAAATGCAGGACTAAACACAAACCATAGATAAGCGTAGGACGCAATAATCTTCTGTATAGAAGGAGCGTCTGTATACAGATAAGATAATATAAGATCTAATTCCTCTGTCTCTAACTCACTTTCTCTCTTTACATTCATCTAATTCCTCTGTCTCTAACTCACTTTCTCTCTTTACATTCATCTAATTCCTCTGTCTCTAACTCACTTTCTCTCTTTACATTCATCTAATTCCTCTGTCTCTAACTCACTTTCTCTCTTTACATTCATCTAATTCCTCTGTCTCTAACTCACTTTCTCTCTTTACATTCATCTAATTCCTCTGTCTCTAACTCACTTTCTCTCTTTACATTCATCTAATTCCTCTGTCTCTAACTCACTTTCTCTCTTTACATTCATCTAATTCCTCTATCTCTAACTCACTTTCTCTCTTTACATTCATCTA
The DNA here is from genome assembly GCA_944989445.1 of Ampullaceana balthica. Taxonomy (NCBI): domain Eukaryota; kingdom Metazoa; phylum Mollusca; class Gastropoda; family Lymnaeidae; genus Ampullaceana; species Ampullaceana balthica. Next base: position 97,751 of record CALYLW010001905.1, read on the forward strand.
ATTCCTCTGTCTCTAACTAACTTTCTCTCTTTATTTTATTTTATTTATTTATGCCTTTCTACCCCGTCTGGGGCATAGGCCGTCTACAAGAACTTTCCACTCCTCCCGGTCCTGTGCTTTCCTCTCCAATTGCTTCCAGGTGTATCCCATATTTTGCATGTCAGCCTCTAGCTCGCGTCTCCATGTATTTTTTGGCCTTCCTCTCTTTCTCTTTCCCTGTGGGTTCCATGTTAGGCATTGTCTGGTGGTGCTACCTGGGGGTTTTCGGAGCGTATGTCCTATCCATCTCCACCTCTTTTTTATGATGTCTTCATCAATAGGCACCTGGTGTGTCCTTTCTAGTAACTCTTTGTTATTTATAGTATTTGGCCATTTGATTTTCAGGATCTTTCGAAGGCATGTGTTTATGAATGTCTGCACTTTCTGCGTAAGGCTCGCTGTTGTTTTCCAAGTTTCTGCACCATATAGGAGGACTGTTTTGACATTTGTATTAAAGATTTTGACTTTGGTCTGCAGTTTCAACTCCTTCGACTCCCATATTTTCTTTAATAATACAAATGCTGATCTAGCTTTTCCAATCCTAGCCCTTACATCTGCATCGGATCCGCCATTTATGTCTATGGTGCTGCCTAGGTATGTGAAGGACTCCACTTCTTCCAGTGCCTTTCCTGCCAGATGGACATGCTCATGGTTGGATGGGTTTATCTTCATGATTTTTGTTTTACTTTTATTTATGTTGAGGCCAAGCTGTGCCGAAAAGGTGGCTACGTCTTTTGTCTTTTCCTGCATTTGTTGCTGGTTGTGGGACAGAAGTGCAATGTCGTCCGCGAAGTCTAAATCATTCAATTGTTCCCAGAGTGTCCACTGTATCCCATTCCTCTTTTTGTCTGTGGATTTTTCCATTATCCAGTCAATGGCAAGGATGAATAGTAAAGGGGACAAGAGGCATCCTTGTCTGACTCCTGTTTCGACTGTAAAGGAGTCTGTGAGTCTACCTTCGTGGACCACCCTGCATGTCATTTCTTCATAAGAGCTCTGAATGATCCTCACTAGTTTCCCTGGTACTCCATAGTGTCGGAGAAGTTTCCACAAGGTTTGTCTGTCCAGGCTATCAAAGGCGTTTTCATAGTCTATAAAATTTATATATAGAGAGGAGTTCCATTCGATGGACTGTTCTACGATGATTCTCAGTGTTGCTATTTGATCTGTGCAGGATCTGTTTTGGCAGAAGCCGGCCTGTTGATCTCGTAGCTGCATGTCGACCTTGTCTTTCATTCTGTTCAAAATAATTCTGTTAAAAACCTTTCCTGGTACAGATAGCAGTGTAATTCCTCTGTAATTTGCACAGTTGCTGAGATCCCCTTTCTTTGGGATCTTGATGAGGTATCCTTCTTTCCAATCTTTTGGGACTCTCTCTTCTTCCCATATCTTCTCAAACAGAGGGTGCAGCATGTTGACTATTGTGTTTATGTCCGCTCTCATCATCTCTGCTGTGATGTTGTCCGGTCCCGGTGATTTCCCTAGTTTGAGCTGCTTGATGGCCAGGGCTATTTCTTCCTTATTTGGTGCGCCTTCTTCTATTTGTAGGTCTTCATTTGCTGGTTGTATGTCTGGCGTGTCTGTGGGTGGGGGCCTGTTTAATAGTTCCTTAAAGTATTCCATCCATCTTTTTTGTTGCTCTTTCTTTTCTGTTATAGATCTCCCTTCTCTATCTTTGACAGGTCTCTCCGGCCTTTTGTATCTCCCTGACAGTTTTCTTGTTATGTCGTAGAGCTCTTTCAAGTTGCCCTTCCTGGCTGCTTCTTCTGCTTTGGATGCTAGGCCATCTATGTGGGCATTTTTATCTTTTTTAATGCTGTTTTTTACCTTTTGGTTTACTTCTTTATATCTCTCTTGCGCTTTCATTTTCTCAGCCCTGGTGCGGCTGCTGTTAACTATATTTTTCATTTCTTTTCTCTCTTTTATTTTTTGCAGTGTGTTTATTGAGAGCCAGTCTTTTTGTTTCTGTTTCACTGATCCTAAGACTTCTAGGCAGGTGGATGTTACAGACGTCTTTATACTTTGCCACATATGTTCTACATGGTCATCTTCTGTTTGGTCTTCTGTTTGATCTTCTAGCACTTGGAACTTATTCCTCAAGGTGGCACTAAATTCTTCCCTTTTCTGATCATTTGCCAGAAGTGCTACATTGAATTTGGTTCGCTTCGCAGTTGGCTGTTCCCAGTCTTTCTTTAGCTTTAATTTAAGTCTTGCACAGACCAGATGGTGATCGGATGCTACATCTGCTCCTCTTTTTGCTCGTACATCTTGTAGAGACTTAATCATGATCCCAGTATATAACTGTCTCTCTTTACATTCATCTAATTCCTCTGTCTCTAACTTTCTCTCTTTACATTCATCTAATTCCTCTGTCTCTAACTCACTTTCTCTCTTTACATTCATCTAATTCCTCTGTCTATCTATTTTCCCCGTGTCCTTTATGTTCTCATATCCAATGAGTATCGTAGATGATGCTGTCACAATAGAAATTAGATGTTTTATTATTGTTATATTATTTAAGTTATTATATTAACTGTTTAATTTATAGAATCCAACAACTGTTTTAACTTAAATTCTTTGTATCTTTGTATCTTTGTTATTAGTTTTCATTTATGGTACATTTATGCCGTTGATTTATAATTTTTTTTGTTTTCACTATTAAATATCTATTTAGATGTGAAGGACACGTCCAATGACTTTGAACAGTATGAGATGTATGGATCACTCCTTGGAGACACATGTAATTATTGATAGATCAATTTATTCTTTTAGAATTGTCACGTCCCAGAAAATTCCTTGCAAACATTCTCATCACAGTCAAATAAATCATTACACAACTTATTTTCCTTCCCCCCTAAGCTCCACCAAAGATGCCCATTGACACACCCAGGATGGGGCTTGTCCAGGGCAACACCATGAAACTCTCCTGGACTCCAGCTCGTATCCCTCTGTATGCTCGCAAGACTCCAATCACATACCTAATAGAGAAGAGAGAGCCCAATGACCAGGACTGGACTCCCATTGCCAGCAGGATTGACGACACAGCATTCACCATCAGCAACATTCTACCTGAGCAGGACTACTTGTTCCGAGTCAGGGCGGAGAATGAGTTTGGTCTGAGTGATGCCACACTGCCTGCAGCCCTCACCAGATCTAAAGGTAAGTTCTTCTACTTCATGATAGGCATTGCCTAAATAAAAAAAAGATAATGTGAAATGATTTTTTTTTATCTCAGCTGAAAAATTAAAGACCCATATGAATCTGGAAAACACTTAATTTGATTTTTAATAACTATAAAATGCAACTAAAACTTGTTTTCAGAAAAAAAATTGTTTATAACATTAGCATATAGAAACTTGAGTTCAGCCCTGTAATTATTTGCAACTAGTTGATTCAAGACAGAGCCATAGTTGGCTGAATGAATCCTGCAGGCGATATTTTAAAGTGTGTATAAACTCTGTAGCTAAAGAGTTATTGATGAGGAAATAATAAAACTTAAATGTTATCTATTGCCTTTCCCCTAGTTCCTAATTTCATCAGGAGCAGTGCATCCAGGGAGAGAGAACTTGACGCCTCCAGCAGCTCAAGCAGACGCTCATCCTACAGTTACATCGACTCTATTTCTACAGGGGGTCAGTCTGACTTTAAGCAAACACTTTAAAGACTAGAGTTTTTCACAGTGTCTTAGTCGTATTGTACGCTCAGATAAGAAATGTAAAATTATGTCGAATCTGAAGACCTCGTGATTTTTAATGCAACTTGGTATGGTCTTCCTTGTTTCTTTAGGGAAATTATTAGTTTCTCCCCCCCCCCTTTTTACGAATCTGCTTTTGGCTATTGGTAAGTTTATTAGCTTACATTTACGTCCAAGTGATTTGATGATACAAAAGTCTCAGTAATAATTTATCTCATCCAGTTCCACCCAGAGTGCCAGCTGGAAGGCCATCAATCTCTGATGTCACTGACACTAGCCTCGTGCTGTCATGGCCAGCCGGACGGATGCCGTCGTACTTGAAGGGCCAGGTTGGAGTTTGTTTATCTCCATAATTCTAATTATTATCTCTGTCTGCTAATTGACAGTTTTTTTAAGCCTCATTAAAAGTGTGTTTACCCTACAACAAGGAGTTTAATGTAATAATGTTTGTGATGGGATCATGTAGACTGGAGACCTGCAGGTAAGTTACAACTCAAGTCAAACAAAATGTTCAAAACATGTCTTCCCATCACTTGGGAGGTACAAAACTCTTCAATGGGCAAAATTGGAGAGTAAAAACAGATTAAAGGGCCATATTTTAAAATATACCAGAAATTGATTAATTAAAAAATTTTATTGCTGGTTATTTTGTTCAGGTGAAGGTCAAATACATTGTAGAGTCCAGGGAACCACCAAATCATCTGTGGAAAAAACTGGATGAAAATGTTCAAACAACCAGTTTCAAAGTTAGTGGACTACGACCTGGTCAGGATTACATGTTCAGGTCAGTCTCTGAACTGGGAATAAAGATATGTTGTAAAGAACACATTAAAATGGATAAACTGAGTCAAGATAAATTGAAAAGGAATATTTTGTCCATGCTACATTGATAGAAACACATCCTCTGGGAAACATTTTCAGGGCTAAATTACCAACATCACATTGTCAGAGATAAATTTACACAAACATGTTGTTAGGAATGTATCTTCTTGGACATATTTCAATGGATATTTATTCAGGGATTCTTTATTAAGAATTTTTTTTAAGGAATATACATGTCATGGTTACATTTTTCTGATTACATTGTCATCGATTTTTGTCAGGGTCATTGTTACCACTTAAATAAGTTGAATACGTTACAGTACATGTGATTAAAACTTAAATGATTTATTCATTCTTCATTTATTGACTAGAGTTCGGGCTTTCAATGAGGCAGGAATGAGTGAACCTACTCTTCCAGTGACCTTGACAAGAGACCGGGAACCTGAGGTCAAACCCAGAGTTTCTCACAGTAGAAGCTCTGTAGAAAGGTTCAGTTCAGTGGATCGGTTCACATCACGTGAACGCTCGCTGTCAACAGACAGGTCGGCATCTGTGCCCAGAGTTCTCTCCCGAGAGGGATCTCGGTTACTGGATGACGACACCACATCACAAGATGGAGCACGTGAGAAATATTTGAATGATACAGTCCCAGAATCCCTTATCTGTTGGTGTTAGTTATGTTAGAATTAGTTCATTATGTCCCTGATGGTGTTAGTTATGTTAGAATTAGTTCATTATGTCCCTCACAAAGTTTTTGTTCCTTTTTATGAACTAAAATTTATTGTCATAAGAAAGTTATTAATGTTAAATCTTTACAATTGGCTATTGCCCCTGCATTGGAAATAATATGATGTTCACTCAGCCTATCCTCTCAAAAATTATAGAAAGATGATAGGTTGGAATATTATAGTTTGAAAAGGTATAGAAAAAAGTAGTATAAATAAGAACCATATAGAAACAATATAGGAAGAAACAATATAGTATGAAACAGAATAGTATGAAACAAAGTTAGTTAACAAGTCCAGGACTTATAATGCACCTACAAATATACTATTGTTATAATTACAGTGTTATATCATGTACCTGTTTTAGTACATGAAGTGTATGTAACAGTTCCATACAATAATTGTACATCAAGTGTATGTAACAGTTCCATACAATAATTGTACATCAAGTGTATGTAACAGTTCCATACAATAATTGTGCATCAAGTTTATGTAACAGTTCCATACAATAATTGTGCATCAAGTTTATGTAACAGTTCCATACAATAATTTTGCATGAAGTGTATGTAACAGTTCATTGCAATAATTGTGCATCAAGTGTATGTAACAGTTCCATACGATAATTGTACATCAAGTGTATGTAACAGTTCCATACAATAATTGTGCATCAAGTGTATGTAACAGTTCCTTACAATAATTGTACATCAAGTATGTGGAAAAGTGCCAACTATTGAATTTGAATTCATCCAACTTTCATCTCTAGCTTCAGCCCCAGAGTTCGTAGAGCCGTCACAGATTCAACACGGCATCGACAGCCGTCCTGTGAAACTAACACTGCAACTTCTGGGCTCTCCCCTGCCCACAGTTGACTGGTACTTCAACAACAAGAAGATTGTCTATGGTGACAAATACGATGGCTACATAACACCATCAGGTAGTTCCATTTCAGTCATAGTCAACTAGCAACCGCTAGTGTTATCCTGTACCAAGAGTACACAATAAAAAATGCTGACCTAAAAATTAACAATGTCCAATCTGGGAGGTACCACCACCCGAGTTGCACCCCTTATCTGGGAGGTACCACCACCCTAGTTGCACCCCTTATCTGGGAGGTACCACCACCCTAGTTGCACCCCTTATCTGGGAGGTACCACCACCCTAGTTGCACCCCATATCTGGGTGGTACCACCACCCTAGTTGCACTGCTTATCTGGGAGGTACCACAGAAAACAAAACCTGTTGTAAACAAAATTGCATGACTAAAAAAGAGCTCTGTATTTTTACAGGTATGGCTGTGCTAGAGTTTTCCCCCTTTACCTGGGATGATGTAGGAGAGTATAAATGTGTGGCTGAGAATGAAGTCGGCCAAAGCTCATTCATTATCCTGCTACAACTGTCTGGTAAGTGGAGGCCAAAGTTCATTCATTATCCTGCTACAACTGTCTGGTAAGTGGAGGCCAAAGGTCATTCATTATCCTGCTACAACTGTCTGGTAAGTGGAGGCCAAAGCTCATTCATTATCCTGCTACAACTGTCTGGTAAGTGGAGGCCAAAGCTCATTCATTATCCTGCTACAACTGTCTGGTAAGTGGAGGCCAAAGGTCATTCATTATCCTGCTACAACTGTCTGGTAAGAGGAGGCCAAAGGTCATTCATTATCCTGCTACAACTGTCTGGTAAGTGGAGGCCAAAGGTCATTCATTATCCTGCTACAACTGTCTGGTAAGTGGAGGCCAAAGCTCATTCATTATCCTGCTACAACTGTCTGGTAAGTGGAGGCCAAAGGTCATTCATTATCCTGCTACAACTGTCTGGTAAGTGGAGGCCAAAGCTCATTCATTATCCTGCTAAAACTGTCTGGTAAGTGGACAATTCTTCGTGTGAAAATTTAGAAAATTATAATTTAGAAAATCATGAATTACAACTATAGAATTTAAGACACATTTTATAGTGCAGTCCTCATAGTATACAACTTTTTAAAACATTAAGTAGTGGATCATATTATGATAACTTTTGTTATTTTTATAAAAACTTTCATTTTTATTTAACAAGAGATGAACAAAAAGTTTCTATTTGTGCCAACAGTCAAGATACTTTTGTTTCACAGATCCACCCACATTCTTGGAGCCAATCAAAGACTTGTTGGTGGCATCTAAAGGTCAAGGTCAGTTCTGGTGTAGAGTTGATGGACTCCCCAGCCCAACTGTCAAGTTCCTGAAAGACTGGAAACCTATCACAGACTCTTCAAAGTTTACAGTAAGCATGAGAAAATTTAATGTACAACATTTTCAAATAAAATTCTTCATCACATCTCAAATTTCATGCCAAGGACAATCAGTGACTTTGGTCAACTTTCAAAGAGAAGAGTTGAGGTGACAGCAAGGACAATCAGTGACTTTGGTCAACTTTCAAAGAGAAGAGTTGAGGTGACAGCAAGGACAATCAGTGACTTTGGTCAACTTTCAAAGAGAATAGTTGAGGTGACAGCAAGGACAATCCGTGACTTTGGTCAACTTTCAAAGAGAACAGTTGAGGTGACATTTTACACATGTGTCTATCACTTCCTGCTCTCTTCACAAAAACATTGCAAACATCTTGGACATACAAAGAAACATTGGTTTTGGGCCCTCAATGTATAGAAGAAGAATAAAGTGAACTGATGTGAACTTTAAAGATCAAATTTAAGTGTCAGTGAATGTTTATCAAATTTAACATGTGACAGTTCCGTTAGCCTAAACAAACTTATTTGGTTACACTTGTTCCTCAATTCCCTTTTTCTTTTTGTCTCAGGTATCTCAGACAGGCGACAACTGGTTACTTGAATTTACATCTGCCAGTCCAGCAGACTCTGGTTGTTATGTTTGTGTTGCAGAAAACCCAGCTGGAAAGGTGTTTTGTACTGCTAGACTGTCTGTTGATGGTAAGGCCAATTCTTTCTTACAATCAATTTTTTGTATGTTGTAGTAGCCATATTTAAAATGGAAATTTTACAAAATATTATTTAAAAATGCCTCTTTTTTCCCCCCTTGATTCTCTTTAGTTCAACTTTTCTAAAATCCATGTAAAGCACATCTAAAATGTTTGTACTTGTATTTCAATATTTGAGTTGATATGTTTCAGGAGACATCCCAGCTACCAGTGTGTATTACAAGAAATCTAACATTGAAGATGACTACTACATACTGGATGAGTTAGGAAGGTGAGAAATGAACCTTGTTTGACATCACACAGCACACGTTGAATGTGATACACATATTTGATACAAATTTAATTAACTTATCATCTCTTAAACAGGTTCATAGATTTTTAAAAGTAGTCAAAAATACATATCCAATTATTTATAAGAAAGACAAAAAACACACACACAAAATTCCAACATTACTGCAGTATATTTAGGTATTTTGAAATAAGTGTCTTTAAATATGTTCAACATCATAGATTCAGTAACTAGTTGCAAATTACATATTTAACTGATTAAATAAATGTTGGCCAAGATATCAGTGAACCTTAAGGTGTATTATTTGCTATAATTGATTGCCAAATTATGTTCAGACTTTATACCTCAAACGTGATAAGTTTTGGAAATTATTATTTAGAAATAATTATTTTATCATTACGTAGTTTTATATATAAATTTGTTCAGTTGATATTTACCATTGTTTTTTAATTATTGTCAAAGCTCCACATCATATATTTTATTAAAAGTATTTTTTATTCTTTCCCAGAGGTCGTCACAGCATTATACGACGTGTCATTGAGAAGTCAAGTGGGGAGGAGTATGCTGCTAAATTTACTTTTGTTCGTGGAGAGAGTGACAAAGAATTCTTCCGCCAAGAGCTGGATACCCTACTTAAACAGAAAGGCCAAAACATTGTTAAACTTCATGATGCCTACGAAACACAACGCCAGCTTATTCTTGTTGAAGAAATGTATCCTTTCCTACAGTCCATTTTCCTGTGACATATTAAAATAAGATTACTAAGTCTTAAAGTCTTTCTCCAATGTGATATGAAAGATTTAAACACAAAGACAACAACTCCTCCTGGTGAAATTAATTGTCTATGTTTTTCTGTTAAAGATTTGAATAAGTTGTTGGCCTTTGTTTTTGTTTTTTTCAGCATTTATAATCAGCAGATATTTATGAAAAGTGAAACATGCATTCATATCTTTAATTCACATAATATGTTTGGTTTGTAATTGATATCCTTGTTTTCATGATTTCAAAGATCAATGTTTAAAATTGTGAGAATCAACTGTTATGATCTTAACTTGACCAAGAGTTAAAGGGGGCAACTTGTTGGACCTGGTGTCTGAGGACAGCAGCTGGGCGGAGGACAAGGCGGCAAAGATAATACGATTACTTCTCCAGACTTTAAAGGACGTTCACTCAACCAATGTCATTCACCTGGACGTTGAGGTAGACAAGGAGATGTGTTTTATGTTAGCTGGGTTTAACATGCGTGGTTATTTGTTACTGTTTGAAATAACATTCTTTAAATGTAGCTATTTTAATTCATCTCTCTATACATTTCATTTTGAATATTATTAGGTTGTGGGGAAGAGTTGAAATATTTGTTAACTGCTATTATTTTGTCAATATTAACTTGTACTTAATGAGTGGGGACAAAAATAAACTAAACATCATTCATTAAAATAATTGTTTCTATTCCATTAATAAAATAATTGTTTCTATTCCATAATTAAAATAATTGTTTCTATTCCATTAATTAAAATAATTGTTTATATTCCATTCATTAAAATAATTGTTTATATTCCATTCATTAAAATAATTGTTTATATTCCATTCAGCCAACAAATGTGAGGTTTAAAACATCTGGCTATGAAGACTTGCGCCTCATTGACTTCGGCTTTGCCAGGAAGGTACCATTGACAAGTGACATTTACTTGAACTATGGAACCCCAGAGTTCTGCTCCCCTGAGGCTGTTGACAATGAACCTGTGACTTCAGCTTCTGACATCTGGGCAGTGGGTGTCATAACTCATTTACTGTAAGCTTCAAAGAAAGTCTTACTTTATTTCAATATAGAAACATTAAATCCAATAAGTCATTTTTATATTTGGCCCCATGGTTCATTTTGAAGTTTTTAAAGCTTCAAATGAGTCAACTACTTAATACCACTATATAAGTTCTTGCAACCATTTTTACTTATTTGTGATTTCAGCCTGACTGGTGTGACACCATTTATTGGTGACTCTGTGTCTGATGTTTTAGCCAGGATTCAAACCTGCCAGTTAAGCCTTGACGGCTCTCTCTTCTCAGAGTTTACACCAAGTGCTGCTGACTTTATCTCTAGAATTTTAGTCAGGGACCCAAAGTAAGACTTTATCTCAAGAATTTTAGTCAGGGACCCAAAGTAGGACACTCCATTTCATGGGTGCCCAGTGCATTTATTTACTTATATAACTGTGACAAATCTGTTCTATTTTATCTTTTTTTAATTACATTTTTGGAAAAGCATATTTTGCACACAAAAAAATTAAAATATATTAATTTTGTCATCTTTTTAAATTATATAAATTGTAGTTGTATACTATTCTTTAAGCTATATACAACTTAAGTTTAAAATTAAGATATTGTTTGAAAGGTTTCAAGTCTGTAAGGTTTCAAGTCTGTATTGTATGATTTAAGAATTTTGAGGTTAACTAGGTTTAAAATATTCATTGACATGTAAGTTAGATGTTATAAATGGACATGTAAGTTAGCTGTTATAAATGGATATGTAAGTTAGCTGTTATAAATGGACATGTAAGTTAGATGTTATAAATGGACATGTAAGTTAGATGTTATAAATCGACATGTAAGTTAGATATTATAAATCGACATGTAAGTTAGATGTTATAAATGGATTTTATAACGATTACTAATGTTTTCAGTTAGTTTATACAAAATTTATTATTGAATGAAAATTCCTCTCGTAGACAGTATCTTTAAGTGTGAAAAAAATGTGTTCTACATCTTAAGAATAAGAAATAAAAGTTTCTTAATCTTGATCTTATTTTATCAATTAAGGACTCGCCTGTCACTGGATGCCTGTCTGGCCCACGATTGGCTGAAAGTTGCTGACAAAAAAGATGCCAAGAATATTGATAACAGTCGCCTGAAATCATTCCGTGAGAAGTTATTAGCTGCTGTAAGTCTCTGTGAGAAGTTATTAGCTGCTGTAAGTTTCTGTGAGAAGTTATTAGCTGCTGTAAGTCTCTGTGAGAAGTTATTAGCTGCTGTAAGTCTCTGTGAGAAGTTATTAGCTGCTGTAAGTCTCTGGAGTTTGAATGAGTTTTGAATCTCTCCACTGTTGACACTTATCTGGGACCATATCAGGGACCATATCTGTAACTGACACCAATGTAACTGGTTTGCTTTTATGTGTGTGTTGTAGGCGTTCTCACATATCACAAACTTTCATGCAATAAATCCTGGAAGTATTATTGTCAACAAAATAACTTTAATATGTACACTATATACACAAATATCAAATTGAGGTTACACTTCGTGGAAACATAATCACAGCAGTCCAGCCATCTTGAAACACTCTAGAACATTCTCCCTTGCTTTCACTCACAAGACTTCTCTGTCATCAAACTCGTGATTCACACGTGACAATATCATGGACAATATCGTGGACCATATCGGGGACCATATCATGGACTATATCGGGGACCATATCATGGACCATATCGGGGACCATATCATGGACCATATCGTGGACCATATCGGGGACCATATCATGGACCATATCATGGACCATATCGGGGACCAAATCGTGTCTGCACCATATTGTGAACACTAAGAGCTCATAACATTTATAAATATAAAATATAAACCATTACACATTAGCCACAAAATAAATAATACCTTTTTATTAAGGTCTTGAAATTATTTTTGTGACTCTACAACTATCCTCAGGGTTGTTTACATTCTTCATTATTCTTTTTATAACAGCAAAATTCCAATGCAGTTAAAACCATTGCCAATCTGAAAAGCCTTAAACGTTTACTGGAAGGACCATTTCAACTTCAAGGGCTGCAACCTACAACTGACCCTAAGACAGGGGAGATCATCCTGCCAGATTCTGAGAGCTATGGTCAGTACCTCGATGAGGAGCCCTGGTTTGACTGGCAGTTTAGACACCAACAAGGGCCCAATGCTGACCAAGCCCTGGCAAAGAGTGATGTACAAAAGACAAGAACAATTAAAATACCTGTAGCCCGTGAACAGTTAACTGCTGATGAAGATGAACAAGACAAGGACAGGTAAGATTTACTTTTACCTAATAATAAAAACATTACCCACATTTGGTAAAAAAAAATGTGTACATTATGGTATTATTTTAAAATCTATAATTTTCTAAATAGATCTTTTAAGTATTAAATAATGATTTATTGCTTTTTAGATTTTAAAAGATGGGATCACCTCATTCAACATTACGTAACATTAATGTGTAGGAGATACATTCCTGTATCTAAAATCCAATGAATAAAGAAAGGAAATATTATTACTTTTCTTCTACAAATAAAACTATTGAGATAAAAACAACAACTATGCTTCAAAGACTTTTAAGAAAATAATTCATCTCTATTCACAGTTTAAAATATCACTTTAGCAGTTCAAGGAATTGGCCATGTAAACACTCTTACTTGTCAACTTTGAGATGCAGACTTTTAAACAAATTTAAAGATTTCATTTTTTAATAAATGTAATGTGATTCAGAAATAAATGTTCTGTGAATAATGCTGTGTGTTCAATGATCAGGTTTGTTGAAGTAGAAAAAGGAGAAATCCCTCCAGCCATTGAGAAGGAGTTGGAGTGGTTAGAAAGAGCAGGGGACAGGAACGGGTCACAGGAACCTGACGAGGTCAGCCTGGCCTCCAAGAGGTCATCAGTGGCCTCCATCTCACCAGAAGGTCAGTTCAGCATACACAAACCAATCATTATTTCTGGCTTGTGTCCTGCAGTTATTTTATAAGATACAAGGAGAAGTTGTATATAAGCCGTGTTTGACTCATAAATGAGTTATTTTATAAGTTACAAGGAGAAGTTGTATATAGGCCCATAAATGAGCATTAAGTTAAACACAAATACAGGAAACTACAGCCTAATTATTTGTGGGGTAAAATACAAAATAGAGGAAATATTTTAAAATCTGATAACTATAATCAAACTGTTAAATTTTAGTTATCTTACTAATTAGCTTATTTTTAACATTACAGTTCTAAAGTCCTCATTAACTTCATTTTTAACATTACAGTTCTAAAGTCCTCATTAACTTCATTTTTAGCACCATTTTCTACAATTCTAAATTGTCCAGGTCCCATGTTTGCTGAGAAGCTCCATGACCTGGCATTCAGTGTCAATGACACAGTGATACTACGGTGTAAACTGGTGGGGGCCCATGCCCCAACTGTTGTGTGGTACAGAAATGATGAACTTTTAACTGATGGGAACAGACTTGAGGTAAATAACTGTGGAGAGTTTAACATGAACTTATGTTGATATTTGATTTTTATATTTTTTGTTTTCTAATATCTCAATGTTGTCAGAATAATTGCTCCATGACTGCATAGAATTATTTAAAACTGTGGTCTGAATGATATAAAAAAAATGTAATAGCCTAAGTTGGAAAAGAAATGACAGCAGTAATTGATACCATTAAGTTCCACCAACCTTACGAAATAATTTTGCCATATTATCTAATACGAGAAGAACTATTGCTTGATCTTATCTTATCTGTTTACTGATGGTCCTTCTACACTGAAGATTATTGCATCCTATGCCTATTCATGGTTTATGTCTAGTCTTGCTTTTTTAGTAGAGTTGAAATATTGATAGTGTGTTGGTTTTCCTGGTTTGATCAGGCAACCCATTCCACGCTCGTATTTCAAACAGGAAGAATGATAATTTAAATGTATTTTTTCTTGCATAAGGAATAAGAAAAGTGTTTTTATCCCTATGCCTATCTGAGGGTTGCATTAGATTATCTTTGTGTTTTATTTCCCAAGTTAGAATTAATTGCCTTATTTATTATTACCACTGCGCTCTCTGTTCTTATATCCTCTATTATTTTGGTGCTACTTCAGTGAATCTGATTATGTAGGGCTATCTAGTTTCTAATGGTTTTCTAAACAAATTAGATGCTGACTGAGAGATCATCCATTTATTTGGTGCTACTTCAGTGAATCTGATTATGTAGGGCTATCTAGTTTCTAATGGTTTTATAAACAAATTAGATGCTGACTGAGAGATCATCCATTTTTTGTCCTGTCATTCCAAACCCACGTTTTCTTAGCTCACTCATATTAAGCTAGGACCATAATAAATTCACTGAGTGTGAAACAAACTTATCACCATAGATGTTCCATCATCTTTCCCAGATTCATCTCGCTGAGGACGGAGAAGCAAGTCTGACTATAAAAAATGCCAAACCTTACGATGCCGGTGTTTACAAATGTGTGGGAAGGACCAAATGTGGACGTGTGTCTAACAAGATGAGACTTGAGCTTGGAGGTGTGTACAGATATTAGCTACTGAGATTAATGCACCATGCAGTGTCAAGCTGCTTTAACAGAGGCATACAGGCCTCACTAGCTTGCTCAGCAGTTCACAGACTATATGCCATTCTTTGTTATATCCCCAGATGTGCCTGGACGACCAGGTCGGCCAGTGGTCAGTCAAGTGTCGGGCACAGAGGCACTGGTCATTTGGGAGGCACCGGTATCAGCAGGTCACTCCGACATATTGTTTTACAAAGTGGACTACAGACAACAAGGTAATCCAAACACTCAAATAAAATATTAGCCTGGAATTTAGGACAACTTAAATCATTTACCGTATATACTCGTTCGCTAGCCGACCTATTTTGGACAAAATCTAGGGGGAAAATTTGGGGGGGGGTCGGCTTACGAGCGGCTCATCAACGTATTTCTGCATGGATATTGAATATCGTTGTTGTTATTGTAGATCATCAAGGTCCTTTTCTACATTCTACAAGATTCAACTGCTCTACCAGAAGCTATAATATAGTATTAAACATCTGCACTTACATTATTTAATAATTTTATTTATTTTTGTGAACGTTTTAATAAATTGTTTTACAAATTTTGTTTTCAAACAACAAATTTTAATGTATGCGCTTTCGTCACTGTTTACCAAAGATTTGTTTTTTTTAAAATACCTGTAACTCTTGTTTAACAAAGAGCACAAAGACAAAGATAGGCAGTACAAATTAAACAATCATAATGACCAATTTAGCTTGTAGTTTTAAAAAAATGTGTAACGATTTTGTTTAAGCTGTCCTTTTATTTTTCGGGGGGTCCGCTTGCGAGCGGGTTATACACTTTTAATACTTTTCTCTTCCAAAAGTGGGGTCTGCTTATGAACAAACGGGCTATAGAACGAGTATATACGGTAATTATTTTATAAAAACTTTCACTTTGGGAGCTGCTTAGGACAATTACTTCATTAGTAAGTTCATGAACGTTATGCTGTGCACATCTGTTTGTTGCTACATCTCAACATTGAAACAATTCTTTTCTGTAGTAACAAATTTCCTGTTCTGTTGACAGATAAGGACAGATGGACTTCAGGAACTTACACAAGCCTGGAAGCAGCTGTTGTGTCAGATCTCCTGTCAGATACAAGATACAGGTTCAGAGTATCTGCTACTAACAGATTCGGGACTGGTCACTACAGCTGGGCATCTGTGGAAATACTGACAAAGTCCAAAGGTTTAAATACATTTTTTTTGCAATTTTTATTTATAAATAATAAATTATTTTTCTGTAATAAGGCCCTTTAATTTACTTAGATTTAAAGAAACATTAACAATTTGTGTCAATAAATAATGAATGCTAAGCTTTAATTATACAAAGTACAAGTGCAAATGACTTAATCAGTGCTGATAAAAACATTTATATTAGCAATATTAAATTTACATAATGTATATTTACCCTACCTATAACTGCTAGTAAGAGGAAAGACTCCCCCATAGAAATGTATTCTCCTGTAGTAAGAGGATGATGGCTGGATAGCCAAGTTAATAGTGCGCTTACCTCACAAGCTGAGGGGTGTGGGATCTAACCCACGTTAAAGCCACAATAAAATGTTGATTAATGACTATTGCTAAAAAAAAGTTCACCGCTGACTTGGAGAGGAGATAGGCGCCGCCAAGTCTACCAAGCCCCGAGAAAGTTCTAATGGAAACATTGGAACCCCCTCTATGACCACGAGGTTATGGGACACAAAAAAAAAGGAAGAGGAAAGACTCCCCTATAGAAATTTATTCTCCTGGTGAAATAGTTTTGTAACCACTGCTGTTTCAGGATGTTTATATTATCTACCTATAGAATTTCAATATTTAACACCATCACATAGCATAACAATCAGTCTGAGTTGTTCAAATGTGACCCAATTTCTTCTGTCCCTTAAACATGTCATGTAATAAACATTATCTCCTCTGAATGTCTATCCGATGCTCCCCCCATAACCTCTGATGAACTATCTCCTCTGAATGTCTATCAGATGCTCCCCCCATAACCTCTGATGAACTATCTCCTCTGAATGTCTATCAGATGCTCCACCCATAACATCTGATGAACTATCTCCTCTGAATGTCTATCCGATGCTCCCCCCATAACCTCTGATGAACTATCTCCTCTGAATGTCTATCAGATGCTCCACCCATAACATCTGATGAACTATCTCCTCTGAATGTCTATCCGATGCTCCCCCCATAACCTCTGATGAACTATCTCCTCTGAATGTCTATCAGATGCTCCCCCCATAACCTCTGATGAACTATGTCCTCTGAATGTCTATCAGATGCTCCCCCCCCCCATAAGATCTGATGAACTCCTCTGAATGTCTATCAGATGCTCCCCCCATAACATCTGATGAACTATCTCCTCTGAATGTATATTAGATACTCCACCCATAACATCTGATGAATTTTTTGATGTGACGAACCTGCGTGCTGTACAAGTCACAACCACGCCCACCCCACCACCTGAGACTGAACCTCCAGTACCAGAGGAACTCAAGCCTGTCATCCAAACAACTAACCCTGATTCTGTGTACAACATTGGAGAACTTCTATACAAGTGAGTTGATGCTGTGTTCTATACATGTGAGTTGATGCTGTGGAGCCCACCCACTTTTTCTCCCAAGCATTTAAAATAATTAACTTAAGAGAATGTTTTGTCTACATTTTGAAACATTCTCTTCCAATTGTCTGAATAATTTATCTTGTTTTCACTTTCCTATTTTATTATTTCTTTTTGTTATTTATTTTAACATTTTCATTTATTTGATATAATTCCTCCCATTTATAATAACTACCGTTGTCATTTTTCCTACTTTAAATCTTATAACTTATGTGCTGCGCTTGGTTTATAATATCTGTTTAAATTTATTGTACACTTCCTAACTTCTCTTCCAGAGGCAAGTTTTATGAAGAGAAGAGACTGACGCTGCCATCTGATGGCGACAAGCCTTTCATCCTGAGGACAGTCCCACAAAAATGTGGCCTGCAGGAGTATGAGTTGCTGAAGTCAATACGACATGAACGCCTGGTGAACCTGCATGCGGCATTTAGTGTAGGGGAGGTCATTCATCTTGTTTTAGAGCAGACGGAGGGTGAGCACATTGCTCGTCACCTGTCACAGAGAAGAAAGTACACAGAGGACAGTGTGGCATCTGTCATCAGACAGGTAACATTCACTGTTTTGTCCAAACTGTTATAAATATTTTATGGAACAAATCTCCCCCAGCCTAATTCAACTCCTCAATAAATTTTTATTTGTTTTAAAATCTACAATAAAATAAACTCTAATATGTAAATATATTTCTAGTTTTGACATTGTTCAATTAGTTCCTAAAACATTCTTTTATTAATGAGATTTATGTCTAATTATATCACTGTCTATTCCAATGTTTGCTCCATTCAGGTGCTGTATGGCCTTGAGTTCCTGCACAGATCCAACATTCTTCACCTCAACCTCCAACCTGCCTCCATTGTTGTTTACAAACGAGAAGGTTGTGAGATCAAACTGACAGATTTCTCACTTGCCAGGAAGTTGTCAACACCAGTGGGTGAAGTTGTTCCAAGACAGGGATTCCCTGACTTCATCCGTGAGTATTGAACTACGCCACCTTAGATTTGTTCATATGATAAAATGAACAAACATATTACTAAATGTCCCTGATGTTGAATAGAGAACAAAGAAACAATTGAATAATAAATGATCATCAAAATTAATGATAGATAATTATTACTGTTGTCCTGCTTTTTAAAAATTCTTCCATTTCCAGAAGTGGCATTTACCTGTGATTTCTGCTATTTGCATATTTTATCACGTTACTCAGGGCTTTTAGAAAATTTTCAATGCATGAAGCATATTCTTCTTTCATTATTTTTTCAGCCCCAGAAGTTGTTGTTGAAGACATAGCTGGATTCTCTGCTGATATATGGGGCGTTGGTGCAATCACTTTCTTGCTGTAAGAAAATTAAGCCAATGAATCGTTGATGCAGAGAAAGTTAAAAAATTTAATTACAAGACACTTAGTGTAGATAAGTTTTGAAAATAAAATTTAAAAAACAGTACATTTATATGAAGTAAAAGTATTGGCATTCATAATTTATTGCATATACATGTTAAGGTTTTGTTGCATAAGTGTTTAAAATTCAATTTATAACCAAGCAATCAACTGCTAATGATTATAATGATAAAAAAAGGCAATACGATTTTAAAATAATAATAATTACTTCTCAAAAACATCAATACCATTTTTTTTAAAATGACAGTAATCTCCCCTGAGTCTTGTATATCATAATGATTTCCATTAAAATTTCCAAATTACTGTTACAAATAAACAGAGTAACATGGCCATTAAAGTGTCGAGTGGGTTAAAAGCAGTTATCTTGAATATATTTTAAAATAATGTGCAAATAAACCTTTTTGTCTATATCTTGTATTCATTGCAGTCCAATCAATTCTGTATAATTTCCTTAAAGGAATAAATATTGTAGATGTTTTCCTTATTTTGTTTATATTTGTGCTTTATTTAAGTTTACATTTTGAAAATTTCCCCATAAGTGATAAATGTTTAATTCGGATAATTAATTTTTTTATGAAAAAAAGAAAGAAAAAGAGATTTAAAATGTTGGTCGAGTGGCATGCTTGCTCGGCTGGCGTACCGATGGTCACAGGTTCAAATCCATGTGAAGGCAAGGATTTGTTCCCGAGGCCAAGGGCGTCCCTGAGTCCACCCAGCTCCAAATAGGTACCTAACACTAGTTAGGGAAATAAAGCCTGCTGGGGTAATGCGTGGAACCCTCATAGCCGTGGCCTGTGAATGCTGCATCACTTGCCAACAGAACGGCATGGTCTGTGGACGCAATTATCTTCTGTATAGAAGGAGCGTCTGTATAGATCAGAAAAAGTTATTTTGTAAAAAGAAATGTACCTATTTATTAACTGTTAAAACTTTCAAGTTGTTCATGCCACCAAAATCAAGTTGTGTTACATAGTAATGTTTCATCTCGGCAGTCTAAGTGGTGTCTCCACCTTCCATGTTACATAGTAATGTTTCATCTCGGCAGTCTAAGTGGTGTCTCCACCTTCCATGTTACATAGTAATGTTTCATCTCGGCAGTCTAAGTGGTGTCTCCACCTTCCATGTTACATAGTAATGTTTCATCTCGGCAGTCTAAGTGGTGTCTCCACCTTCCATGTTACATAGTAATGTTTCATCTGGGCAGTCTAAGTGGTGTCTCCACCTTCCATGTTACATAGTAATGTTTCATCTCGGCAGTCTAAGTGGTGTCTCCACCTTCCATGTTACATAGTAATGTTTCATCTCGGCAGTCTAAGTGGTGTCTCCACCTTCCATGTTACATAGTAATGTTTCATCTCGGCAGTCTAAGTGGTGTCTCCACCTTCCATGTTACATAGTAATGTTTCATCTCGGCAGTCTAAGTGGTGTCTCCACCTTCCATGTTACATAGTAATGTTTCATCTCGGCAGTCTAAGTGGTGTCTCCACCTTCCATGTTACATAGTAATGTTTCATCTCGGCAGTCTAAGTGGTGTCTCCACCTTCCATGTTACATAGTAATGTTTCATCTCGGCAGTCTAAGTGGTGTCTCCACCTTCCATGTTACATAGTAATGTTTCATCTCGGCAGTCTAAGTGGTGTCTCCACCTTCCATGTTACATAGTAATGTTTCATCTCGGCAGTCTAAGTGGTGTCTCCACCTTCCATGTTACATAGTAATGTTTCATCTCGGCAGTCTAAGTGGTGTCTCCACCTTCCATGTTACATAGTAATGTTTCATCTCGGCAGTCTAAGTGGTGTCTCCACCTTCCATGTTACATAGTAATGTTTCATCTCGGCAGTCTAAGTGGTGTCTCCACCTTCCATGTTACATAGTAATGTTTCATCTCGGCAGTCCAAGTGGTGTCTCCACCTTCCATGTTACATAGTAATGTTTCATCTCGGCAGTCTAAGTGGTGTCTCCACCTTCCATGTTACATAGTAATGTTTCATCTCGGCAGTCTAAGTGGTGTCTCCACCTTCCATGTTACATAGTAATGTTTCATCTCGGCAGTCTAAGTGGTGTCTCCACCTTCCATGTTACATAGTAATGTTTCATCTCGGCAGTCTAAGTGGTGTCTCCACCTTCCATGTTACATAGTAATGTTTCATCTTGGCAGTCTAAGTGGTGTCTCCACCTTCCATGTTACATAGTAATGTTTCATCTCGGCAGTCCAAGTGGTGTCTCCACCTTCCATGTTACATAGTAATGTTTCATCTCGGCAGTCTAAGTGGTGTCTCCACCTTCCATGTTACATAGTAATGTTTCATCTCGGCAGTCTAAGTGGTGTCTCCACCTTCCATGGTGACAGTCCTGCAGCCACGCTGACCAACATCGCCCTCAACCGATATGATGCAGCAGATTTGTATGAGAATATCACCACAGAGGCTCTCAAGTTCTTGTACAAGGTCCTCAAAAGAATTCCCAGGTAAATTTATTGGATAAATGATAAATAATCTTTTCTCCTATTTATTTTTGTACTTTTGATTTTTTATAGAATAAAAATTGGTCAGTGTCAGAATAAAGCTTGATGTTTTTTTGTTGTACAAGTTTAAAGTAATTGATATTTATTTTAATTTAAGTCGTAATCTTACACAAAAGGTAATCATTTAAATTAGAGTGCCGCGGTGGTCTAGCGGTAGCGCGCTGGACAGCCGAACCGAGACAGAAGAGAGTCACGGGTTCTATTCTCGGTTCTGGCAAGGCCCCCGGGGCATTGTGCTGGCCACACAATCCCTTACTCGCTAGTGGTGGCTAAATAAAAACTTGTGAACGCTACTTCACATGCCCCATAGTCCGTCATGGACTGGAAAGGGGTTATTGTTATTATTATTATTATTATTATCATTTAAGTGAAAGCTAAAATTGATTAAGGTCATCTCCACAACACAAAAGTTATTGTAGTCTTTTTAGCTAATCAAATTTTTAATCTCTTTAAGGTCATCATCTTTTCCCACTCATATTTGATTTTACACTTAAATTTTTTATTTTAATGAACTTAGCAATGTTTTAATAAATTCTGTGAAACAGCAGTTGGTTTCTTCTCTTAATAATCAAGAAAATTTTCTTCAATTGATCTTTTATTTGTATTTTCATAAAGAATTCCAGAATTTATTTCTAATTAATTTCCAATTGTGAAACAGGAAATGTTTAATTATAATTTAAATTTTAAAAAAATATCTGTCCACTATTTACGTTGCACCCCTCCACTCCATTTTTATTTCATCTGCCTGAAAGATGTAAAAAATTAATCATTTTATTTAACCCCCACAGCAACCGCTTGACCCTTCAGGAGTGCCTTGACCACAAGTGGTTACAGCTGACAGACAAGCACAGCAAGGAGCGAGAGAACACCATCTTCCTGACCAACAAACTGGCAACATTTGTGCAGGAGTATGACTCAACAAGGCAGGGAGACAACTTCACACAGAGTTTTGAAAGCTTAGTTGTCCCCATACAGATGTCTAGGAGAATTTTGTCTTAGGCTTCGATAGCTAGGGGAGATAAGCAGACAAGTGGAGGCATTTTCGATTTTAAGTATGCAACTGAGTTCTGAACTTGAGTTGTGTAACAACGTTACCTGCTGAGAATGTTTATATATATATATATATAACAACGTTACCGGCTGAGAATGTTTATATATATATATAACAGCGTTACCTGCTGAGAATGTTTATATATATATTGCCCAAAATGTACCTAAGCATGGATTCAATTATGTTTTTTAATAGTATGTTATTTTTTGAAGATAATTAATTGTCCAGATGATGAGCCAGTGGAAGGTAAATGATTAACTTCCTGGTAAAGTTGACGGCCCCATTGGGGATTATATCATAGTCACATGATGAGTGTCAGCATGTGATGTTATAGTTGGGACAACAGGATATATATAACTGATGTGCAATAAACTTAATCTTATATTTGTGATAAATTTCTTTTATTCAATTGAACTGAACTTTTCAACTTTTCTTTTAAATTGTATTAATCACTGTAAGTTATTTTATTCTGCAAATTCTGTTTCATCTTTTTAATAGAGATATTATAAAATTGTTTGCTGAAATTTTTGAATGATATATAATGTTATAATAATGGATAACTTATGGATAAGAGTAGGATGCAATAATTTTTTGCTTAGAAGTAGCATCCGTAAAGAGAAGATAAGATGTGAAAAGAGAAACATCAATAGTAAACTGTTTTATTTTTAATTGACAAAACAGTTGTTGAGGTATTTAAATTAATGTTATGGCAACAGTCTCTTGATAATGTATTATATTCTGTTCTTTTTTAAAAATATAAGCTTTTATATTGTGTGAAATCATCTATTAGATCAAGAAGATTCTCTAACAAAAAAATAATTATAACAAGTAGTCAAGTAGCATTATCTGAAAATCTACTTTTAAGAGTTTCAAGTATATTCCTTACTATTTTATATCAAAAGTTTCTATATAATTCTATAGAATTCAATATAATTCTATATAATTCGAATTCAATTTGCATAATTTATTTGAATGTAACTTATAATTCTACTGATGGTCAGAATTATTTATTGTTTGTTAGGAATTTATTTTAAAATAACTTGTGATTTTATGGCCTTTTTGACTTGAAGCAGTTTGGTGCACTTTGACCTGTGTGAGACCATTGAAATATAGGAAGTACTTTAGATAAGTCTTTCCCAAGGATATTTTTGTTGTTATTTAACTGTAACTGATTTTGAACATGTTTTACAGACCTTTTAATAATACTTTTTTGTTTTAAACTGAACTTGACCACTCTCTCCTTTAGTACTCCATGAATCTTGCTGTGTTAGCTGATACATTGAAATAAAGCTGTCAGTGGTTGTAGAACAACTACTTTGTTGTTATTTATTTACTAGAGTAGATAAGATTATTGTTAACACAAATAATACCTAATGTGTATGACTTAAAGCAGGCAGAAAAACAAAGCTGGTGATATTAACACTAGTATATGAAAGTGAAAATAAAAATAATTTTCAGCACTGAACTAGTTTTATGTAGTTTGAAAGCAATCATAGGCGACCTGCAAAATTGTTTAAAGCAAGATATGAGTAATTTATTAGAGGATGGCATTTTAAACACACTTTTCATATTTTTATTTTTGTAAGGTCAGATATTACCTTAACATATTAACAAAAACAATTAATCAGTTTATACATACATTATTTAAAAATTTTAAAAATATTTATAAATATATATGTATATTTATTTGCATTTTTCAAAATAAATAATTTATTATCTCTTTTACAAATACTACTATTTTTTAGATAAAAATAGACTATTTCTATGCATACTAAATAGGATATATCCTCGTCTTCGAATTTTTCTTTACAAGCTTTCAAAAATTATTTATTCTCAAATGGGAATAATTCAACAGATCTTTTCAAAAGAGAGATTTTTAAAAATAATAATAATGACGAACAAATAATTGGAGTGAAATAACTTGCAATATTCATTGAACGGTTAATTATTATTTTTGTCGCTTTTATTCCAATGATACACTTTTGAAAGCTGCAAGGAATCTTATGTATATATAATATTATATATATTGGAAATTAATTGTATCATTGAAAAGAACATTAAAGTTTTGAATCTTAAATCATAATAAACTTAGAATGTATTAAAGAGGACACTAACCAGCCCCATTAAAGAGACTCTTTATTACAGATGATATCTTCAATTTTCCCAATTTTTCTTTTCCTCATAACACTAACCATCCCTTAAAATGTGTCCAACATAAGGTAAAAAAACCAACTTGTTTCATTATTTTAGAAGGTCACATATTTTTCAAAGAAGTAAAAAACTATTTTCTATTTGCAAGCAGTTTATGTTGGCTACATTTAAGAAAGTAAATGCATGCTTGAGTAGAAAATTAATAAAATAAGTAGAGAGAACGAATCAAGGGATTGCTAAATAATAGAGATGGACTCAGTGTTGTTTGACAGGCCATGAACTCTAAAATTTAAGTCATGACTTAAAAGAAAGTCCAGTAACTTTAAATCATAAGCAGTTTTAGAAAATATATTTTTAAAAATTGTTTAATTTTTACTCAGTTAACTCTTCACTACAGACTAGATTACTGAAATTATGAATTTGTAAGGAGGCTTTGTTGATATAGACTAGATACCTTGTTTTCAGTATGTGGTTTTTACATAACCCACAGCCTGAATTATAGCCCTTTTCTCCCACAAGAAAATTGAAACCCATGATTTACGGACAGCCACATACATTTCTAGACCCAGTGATATTCTGTATGTAATGCAGTTCTAGCGTTATAACTTCCATTATGTACAACAGAGTTTAAGTACTATTGTAAGGTAACATAATAATAGTCTCCTATATAAAAAGGTATAAGATTTTAAAATATTAAGCTTGCTCCAGATATGCGCCTCTGTGCATGTTAGTTAAATATTTATCTAAGAAAAAGGCTAAATAAAATAAATACATTTGCAATGTTTTAAAAAGAAATATTTAGCACATTCAATTATATGAGTCCTTGCACTGCTCTAAATTCTCTATAGCTGACCTCAGGATTACTCAATACTAATTTGTGAGCAACCTAAAAATAGAGTAAGCTTGTAAGTTAATATGACTGTGAATCATGAATCATGAAAAGCAATTTAGAATATTTAAAAATTTTATACTCAAACACTGATTAAAAATGGAATGTATCTCAGAGGAACAAGATAATATTAATTCCATGTTTTTATGTGGCCAAAAATACTTTTTGTTACCTGATTGCTTTAAAGCCTCAAATAAATTTTGTATTCTTAATTAATACCATTATTACCATGGAAATGTTGATTGTAAAAATTTCAAAACATAGACATATGCAATAAAAAAAAACATGCTGGTAGACCTGGTGAGATAATTCATTAAAATGACAATTTACATACACAGAAATGATCTCTTAGTGACATTTAAACTCTTTTTAAAAAATCCTTTAAAAAAATAATAAATAGATACAATTGAAATATGAAACAGCCACAGCAAAAAATAAAAAAAAAGATTTTTCTTAAATCTCAGAAGAAAAAAAAGTATTTTTCGCTGTATAAGACGCTCCGGAATATAAGATGCACCCAATTTTAAAGGAGGAAAATCTAGAAAAAAAGATTCTGAACCAAATACTTCAGTAAAATATTTTATATCAACTGTATAAAGTTAACAGCAGTTTAAGAAAAATTTTACGTCAACCACGTAACGTATTAAGAACTATCTTTACTCTCATTAACTGTCAGTAAACAGTGAAAGTAATTAGCGGCGTTGCGCTCCGCAGATTCTTTTTCAGTTTCTGTTCAATCCATTTCTATTTGTCATATAAGACACACCAACTCAGTTTTGGGGAAGAAAAGTGCGTCTTAGACTGCAAAAAATACGGTAATAAAATTTCCATTATAAGTGTACTTATCAGTTAGAAATCTTTACTATTTAAATTTATTAGATGACAACATTATATATTCACAGTTAACAAACATGGGGTTATCAGACCGCCACACATACACAGGAAGGCAATATTTCAATGTACCACTTTTTATAACATGACATCCTAAGAATACATGTAAATAGAATTAATCATCAATTGTTTCATATATATAAATATTTGACATAGTAAATACTAATAAAGAGATACATACTCTTTCCACAAATTTGTGTTAAAATATTATTTTAAAAAAATAAATTATCTATACAACATCAGGATGGAATGTTAGAAGCTTTCATACAACAAAAAATATGACAAGATAATCAACATTAGTCTGTCTTTTTAAAAAAATAAATGGTTGGTATTTAAATTTAACTTGCTTTTATGTAATGCTTCCACCAATGTAAAATAAATTAAAAATATTTAAAAACATGCATCATCTCAATTACGTTTTTTTAATTTAATATCCCCCCACTTTTCCTAATCTTTTATCTTTTGGTTCAATTAGGTAGAACAA
The DNA here is from genome assembly GCA_944989445.1 of Ampullaceana balthica. Taxonomy (NCBI): domain Eukaryota; kingdom Metazoa; phylum Mollusca; class Gastropoda; family Lymnaeidae; genus Ampullaceana; species Ampullaceana balthica. The sequence goes on from CALYLW010001905.1 coordinate 124,591, forward strand.
ATATCTTAACAATATTTTCATATGAATGCCAGCAAATTTTTTAATTGAATCTCTTGCATAGAATTTAAAAAAAATAAAATTTAATTTGAGATAGTTGTTTGGGAAAATATAAATATTTTTTAAAATTCAATTAAATGTACAAGTGTTTTTTCAAACTTTACTCTTAAAATCATAAATAATAATGATTACATCTGTAATTTATAAAGAATTTTTTTAAAAACTGAAATTGATGAATCATGTAGCATCTCATATGGAAGATTGAAAAATAACAGCAGTTCTGGGAGATTTTGATACATTCATATCAAGTAAGGAAAAGATTATTATGCTCCTCAAATCAATGAGTTACTGCTAAGAGATGACATCAGAATGGTCAATTTGTTTGCAGGTTGTTCCAGTGAGTTATGATGTCAGGTCACCGTCATATGCCTTGTTTTTGTGTCCTTTGGAGACCTCACTGAAAGTTAAGGATAAAGTTGTTTTGGTTTTAAATAATTTCAGGAATAGAATTTAGGATAATCGTACATTAAGAAACAATTTCAAAAATGGTTTAAGAAATTTTTGTTCATCTTTTTTTTTGTTGCTCAAGATGGCAAACATTTATTGCTAAATGAGTTTATTCAACAAAATCTCATTTATGAAGATTTAAATATGATTTTTTAGAAATATATTCTGTGAATGCAACAATGAAATTAGAAGTAAACTTAACATTTTAAAACTGAGACAGAAAAAAAACCAAAAAAACTTGAAACCCCCAAATCCAGGACATGTAAGGTTCTTCAATTAAAAAGTTTCCCATGATGGAAGGGGATGAGACATGTATTAAAAATATTCTCACTATCCAGATCCTTTGCGTCTCTGGGTGACACAAATAATGATGATGATGACTAAAAGAACCAGGATGGCAGCTCCTAATACTCCAGAGATGATGGCGATGATCTGCAGCTTGCCTGTACGGGAGTTCTCACACTGATCACCGTAGTACTCAGTATCATAGTTTTCATTACAGCTGAAATTATTCAAAGGTTAGACATTTTTTATAGGGTTTCTTTGGTTTGTGTTAACTGCTGTCGTTGTCAAGATTGGAAAAAAACCTGTCAGTGTACCCATCAACCCATTAAGTCTGCAGACAGCCGAAAAGCGTATGTTAGTCATTAGTTTATGGAGTATCTTATCTTCTTATCTTATCTATACAGATGCTCCCTCTATGCAGAAGATAATTGCGTCCACAGACCATGACGGATGATCTGTTGGCAAGTGATGCAGCGTTCATAGGCCACGGCTATCAGGGTTCCACTCATTACCCAGCCGCCTAACTAGTGTTAGGTACCCATTCGGAGCTGGGTGACTCAGGGACACCCTAGGCTCCAGGAACAAATCCTTGCCTTCACATGGATTCGAACCCGTGACCATCGGTACGCTAGTCGAGCGTGCTGCCACTCGACCACCGCGTTGAGTAATCAAGTTCAACAAGGATATGGATTGTTGGTTATTTATTGACACAGCTTGTACAGTACACAGCTGATGATTGTTGGTTATTTTATTAGACTATGGACACAGCTTGTACAGTACACAGCTGAAAGTTCAGAAATATTATTTACTACATAGTTTTTAATAAAAAAGTTTGATTTATTTCTGAACATTTCATCATTTAAAGTTTGAATGTCTTTTTTAAATTTATAATATTATTTATTTATTATTATCGGGGAGGATGAATAAAACAGTGGGATAATAGATTTTATTGTTAATTTTATAATTTTATCTTAGGCAATTTCAATATTCCTTTTATCGGGTAAAGTTTTAAATTTTGATTTGTAAGGGAAAAGTTACTCTAACAAAGGGATTTCCCTGTCACAATATGTTTTGATAAACAATTTATATTCTGACGTGATGGGTAAACTACAAATGCCACAATGTTTGGTAAAGTTTAATTAGTAACTGTTTTTAACTCTACTTGATTTTAAAAATTCCATTACTAAATAACTGGTTTTTCAATGGGTAAAGAGTGAAAGAATTACACCACACATTTGAAGTGTTTATTTTATGTTAAGGAGGTGATTGCAAATGTTCTGTTACAGCAAGAGAAAAAAAAATTCATTAGAAAAGTTTAAATAAGCCACGGGTAGTACTAATCTCAATATCCCAAACAATCCAAAAAATATATTCTTTAATTTGAATTTTGAAAATTAAATTTGTTTTTTAAAAAAAAGAACTATAAACCAATTTATTTTAAAATAAAAACTTGAACACAAAATACCTGACCTTTTTAAGAGCTAAAATATAAAATAGGGTTTGCTAATAAGATAAGCAGAAGAATTTTTATGTTGATTTATTTTTTCTTTACATTAGTGCATAAATATTTAGGCATTAGGATTTTTTATTTTTACCTGTTAAAGGAACAGTTGTCCAGTTATATTATTCTATTTTGATGTTAGTTATTTTTAGCACTGTAAAACCACACATTTTTGTCTATGTTAAAATAAAATAGTTTAGTGAAAAACTTACATGCATTTTGGCATAGTCTCCATGTTAGGAGCAAGGCTGATAACACACTGTCCGTTGCCATTGCAAGTGTCAGTTCCACAGTTGGCACTCAGGAAACAACCTCGAACTTGACAGTCATGACCCACAGGGCAAACATTGCTTGCCAAGCAAGGATTGGAAGAACTTTGTTGAAAAACTGGTTCAATAAAATTCAAGCAAAATTGAGAATAGCACTTACACTACCAAAAGTATACATTTGAAAAACCAATAAACAATTTTCTGTAACCAGATTAGAATCAGTAATAATATCTCCAGTAATGGGCAAGAACTCTGTTTCAAATAGGGATGAGTCTTAATGGGAACAGCAATCGTGCCAGCATAAGCCTTCCTCAGTGAACAAGCAACAGTAAAAAAAATGTAATAAAAAACATATTAGACATATTTGTTGTTTTCAATTATTCTTTTTTGTTGCTGAATAAAGATAATATTTCACTACACTCATTTAAAATAAAAATCATTTTGAATCTTTTTTCTGATCGCCCATTGCAGATGCTACTGATGGTGGCATCATTTTCTAAATTCTTCCAGCCACTTCTTTCCTCTAGAAAAAAGGATTATCCTAAACAAAATTTCAAGAGATGCTTACTATTTGATTTCATTTTTTGTATAGAGTTCTTTTACTTAGAGAATATATTTATTTTACATTGTGCTTGAATATAGATAAACCTCAAGATAATGATATATTTCAAGAGATTTCATCCATTCAGCATCTCTACATTATGCTAACCCCACAAAGAACTCAACTTACATGTGCTTATTTTCTCAAGTGTGTTACTTGACACCATAAACTCACTCTCTGTGTTATTCAGGTCAATGGTTGCATTTACAATCCTCTCTTCCAGCGTTGAGTTGATCCCATAGATTTGATTAAAGAAGAATTTCAACAGTAGGTAGTGAGTTCCATCACTGAAAAACAGGTCAGGGACTTAAAATAATTAATCAAAACTAAAAATTGTGCAAACCAATTTCTATCTTTTAAAATAATCATTATTTTGATTTCAAATATTTAAACATTTTAAAAAGATCTTTAAAAAATTAAAACTACAAGAAATCATGGTGGCAGTTAAGCCTTTGATTCAAGGCCAAGTTTAATTATGAGTATGTATATGTTATTTGGTAATAAATTAATATCCAAGATATTAAAATCGCAATCAAATTTACTTGTTTGATTATAGACTGTATGTTCTTAGGGCATTTGAAAGACTGCCATGTTATCCAGTGAATGATGTTTTTTGACGTTCAGTGAGCGATTTGTTAGTTCTTTAATATTTATGCATGGCATTGAAAAGTAAATTTGAAAGTTACCTGGGACTGGAAGTCAAATCAATCGAACAAAGCTGTTCGAAGTATTGGCTAATCTGAAATATATTAAAAGAAAAAAAACCCATCATTTTATAATAAGCAATTTAGATTTAAAATGTTTGCTTGTGACAATTTACATAAAGATTTCTGTATTTTGATATGACTAAAGTAGAATTTTTTATTAGCTTTTTAAAAACTCTTTTTTTTAATTTTGAGTCATTTTCATTTTAGAATACTGTCTTTGTAATTGAAAAATTAAATAGCACCCAAATTTAATTGAAGAATCAACTTTGTACTTTTATTGAGAACTCTCTCCCCCCAAAGTCTTATTTTCTCCTTTGTGGGTAAATTTACCCTTTTCCCGTCCACTTCCTTCAACCTAAAACAATTATTTGTTTAAACGCCTGATCTGATATTAATATAAAATAGGAATTATAATAAAATTCAAATAGTTGCAAACGAACAGGATCTGCCACTGATATTAATATTATGAGCAGCAGTAATATTAGTAGAAGTAGCAGCGTCATCTTCCTGACATGCATTTTCAAAGTTCACTTTCATTAATTAAAATTAAATAGTCAATACAACATTAAACATTGACATGTAGAGCGGGTACAATCTCCTCTAGATGTTGGACCCACACCACACACTACACCACTAGACAGTGGCGTAGCTAGAACTTATGCCACCCTTCTTAGGGGCCATCCATAAATGACGTCACGCACCTAGGGGGGAGGGAGTCACATACGTTTGTGACGAGGGGGGGGTGTTTAAGAAATGTGACGTCAAGTCAAAACTCACAACTTTAAATAAAATTTGCACTTAAATATTTGATTACTGACACTTTATTTAATGACGTTTATGTAAAACGCGTGTTACGATATTATAATGCAGCGTTACACTAAAAACATACTTAAATGACAAATTTTTTATTTGAAACATGCTCGTTTTCAAATAGAAAATACGGGTTTTACGGGGGGGAGGGGGGGGTCAAAGCTTTGTGACGTCTTATTGAAGAAGGGGTCTACGTTTTTGTGACGATTTGTGATGAGGGGGGAGGGGGTGAAAAATCAGACAAAATTGCGTGACGTCATTTATGGACGGCCAGTTAGTCGATTATATTATGGTTTGTATAAATTAAGAAACATGAATAAAAAATTGTAATTAAAACGAAGTAAAGGTGGGGAACATGGTTACCATCGCATGCCATATTTATGTAAGCAGTAATAAAAGAGGCCACATACGATTATATACCTATAAATACAAATTTACAAAATACAAGATAATTTTTTTTAAGACCACAAGAAAGTTACTGAGGTAGCAGGTCCCCTTCCAAATGAGACAATACATATTCCAAATTTACAATTTACACCAAAAAAAACCCATTACCAATCACTATTGTATTTATAAATAAATCTTTTTTTTTCCAAACAAAGAAAGTGTATACATTTGTATGTAATCATATTTATACATTTACTTTCCTCACTTTCATAATAGAAAAATCGTGTATCATGGTATCAAAATTAGAATTATATGTAATATCTTGTTCTATCGACTATGGAAAGTATTGCAAGATTTTGTTGACTTTAAAAGCTCATTGTGGAACGAAGATAATTTTTTATCAACTTCTGTTTTGAGAAGCTCCTTTCGTAACTCGCGACACTGATAGAAATAGTTGAAAAAATTCATAGCAAAATTACAATGTTGGGTGCAGAATTTTCAAATCTATAGTGTTGAATAAATTTTAATAGTTCAAGGGGGCCCTTTCCCCCATTTTTCTAACATAATGCCTCTTCTTGTAGTGTAGATACAACCATAAAAATCTGGATCCTTTTTCTGTCCATATTGAACTGTTCTTTATCAATGTCAACAACGTCATTTATTTGATTTCAAATGCTTCATTTAGTAGGTTATATGGTATTACGAATATTTTCTTGCAAGGACATGAAACTCATCACAGCGTTCTTTTATTTTCTTTTATAATTAAATCCATGGATAAAAACATTTCTCGTTTTACTTCTTGTTCTAAAAATAGAACCACGTCTTCTGAATTTTCCCTACTCGTATTTTTTTCTCCTTCGAACTCAGCGTTCAGTTGATATTTCCATCTCTTCAGAAATTGTTTGGCTGATATAACAGCATTTTGTATTAGTACATCTCTTTGTTCCATGCAATGGCTTTGCATTCATTTAATAAATGACGGGTTCCCATAAATTGTGATAACATAGAAATGAAAAATATTACATTGAATTGAGTAAAATTCCAGCATCTGATCTCGTTTTCCTAGTTACTTCTTTAGACGTCAATTTTTCCAAGGCGATTGAAATTTTAAAGCTTGTCTTTTTCGAAATTATTTATGCCTATTGTGGTGTTTATTAATGGAAACAATTTAATACTTTCATATTCTTGTCATAAATCTTATTAATTTTCAATACATTAGACAAATTTAAATTATTTATACATCATTTTAATTTGATAGGCGTAACATGTTTAATAAATAACCGTATTTTAATGAAAAACACAACAAATTATTTGTGCTACTTTAATGCAATTTAAAAAAAATATTTTAAATAATTTACCTTACAATAATTTTCTGAAAACTGAAACAGTAATATAAATTACTATTTGAAAGTTAAACACAATATTTGAACCACCATACGTTTAGGTACGTGTTTGCGCATCATTCTGCGAATGTCAAAATTCCACGTACAAACTGTCGTGGCGATACTAATAGCACATATTATTCGGCCCAGCGGTGATGTGTCTTTTGCGTACTTTTCTTACAAAAGAGTCATCTGAGACTTATACCGCTTAGTTCTCCAATCAAATCGATACCTATTTTTTAGCGATTTAAAACTTTTAAACTGTTTTGCGTTATTTATAATATCCACTATGTAATCAAAAATATTTTGTGCAAATCCGTTAATTAAGACACGAAATTACAAATATTTTTATATCACCTTGGTTTTCCCCCTTCAAAAGAAAAAGAGTGGTTGCCGGAAATGGTTTTACTTTTCAAATGCCCTACAAATGCCGCCCCTTTAATGAGTGCCGCCCGGGGCGGACCCCCCCCCACCGCCCCCCCCTAGCTACGCCACTGCCACTAGAAACAACTTCTCACATTAGATTATATTTTATATTAATGCATACAAATTAAACATTGACTATTAATCATCACGGTTAACGTCTTTGTTTAGAAAAAAATATTTAAAAATAACATTTTAAAAAGTTATTTTTTTAAAAATCCCTCAATTGACTGACGGGGCATCCCGTAAGAAAGAGGTCGGCGAACAGAGGTAAATAACCTCATCTGGGATGAAAAAGGGAATTCTTGGGGGTTATGCAGACTCATTTTGGGACATAAAACATCCACTACAATCCACTAGATTGATTAAAATACGTCATGTGTTCGTGTACGTTTGGAACATATGCCCATTATTGAACAGGTTCCTTCCAGAAAATGCATTTTTTAAAAATTTGACAAATATGTAGATTTCTAACCTACGTACTATACGAAGACACCTAAATCCACCCATACTTTCATTTATATTGACTCGATTGACAATAATCTTAATCCACATGACTTGTCTGTATCACGTATCCTTTCTGTGATATTTAAAATTAATGTCTTAAAAACTGAGCTAAGAAGAAAAGTTATTTTGTCCTCCTCTCGAATTGCGATGTCAAGAATTTGATGCATTCAATAAAGTTAATGAATACTTGACTAATTTTAAATGGGCTAATTTACCATTATATCTAGAACAGTGCTTTTCAAACCTTTTAGTATGGTGGACCGCAGGAATTTTTTCCATTGCACCAGGGACCGGTTTACTATTTTCCTTGCACTGACAATTTTTTCGGTCCTTTTTTTGAGAACATCTGCGGGTGGCCCAAGGACCGGCACCGGTCCGCGGACCACCACTTTGAGAAGCACTGATCTAGAAGACTAGAATGGCCAGGGGCGTTTGACCAAAAACCAATCGAACAATTATACCAAACTTAAAACGTTTTTAATTTTATCAAATAGATTCCCTACCCCCCCCTTTATAAAGAAAAAGGATATTCCGTGTCGTTTTGAATGAAAATATCTTCACATAATCCTGTTCAGATCATTTTTAGACACTTGTCATGCTTGTAAAACTCACCAGTAGCATTTTCGGGGGGGGGGCTAACGACTCCCCCAAATCCCCGAGTCATATGAGCAGGACCTAGAGTCTGGGGCTTGGGGGGGGGGTAACGCACACATAAACGTGTATATTTTGGAGAAAAAAAATCGACGACTCCTGCCATGAGAGCACCAATCGGAGCTGCAGTTACATAACAAATGCTTTGATGTCAACATCAAACGACGCAGTGTAACAATTTCATACGTTATCTTGTGGATTCTCAAACTTAAGGATTATAAATTATAATTAGATTTAATTTTCGTGTCTTGATAGCTTACGCCAACCAGCGTCTGATGGCCTACCGACCGGCACACTGAGAAGCACCAATTTAAGAGAAAAAAAGATATTAAATAAATTGTAAGCGACCAAATATTTCAGTGGAAGTTTTATTTAAAGTTACCCTTTTCATGTGACGTCACATTTCTTCAACCCCCCTCCCTCACCCTCGTCACGCATCGTCACAAAAGTGTGACCCCCCTCCCCCCTAGGTGCGTGACGTCATTTATGGACGGCCCCTTACAGTTTCTTTACTTACGTTAGCCAGCAGCTGTTCTCTGGTCACGTTAGGATTATGGTACATGACGTCTGCTGTGCTGTTTGTGCCTACCGTAAGTTTCAATATGAAGACCGCTGTATCTAAACGCCAGCAAGTGGGAAATATGAAAGGTCAAGGATATTTGTATCAGTGACATACAGTTATCGAACATTGCAGGTTGCGTTCTCTCTCTCTCTCTCTCTCTCTCTCTCTCTCTCTCTCTCTCTCTCTCTCTCTCTCTCTCTCTCTCTCGTCTCTCTCTCTCTCTCTCTCTCCTCTCTCTCTCTCTCCCTCTCTCTCTCTCTCTCTCTCTCTCTCTCTCTCTCTCCCCTCCCCCTATCTCCCTCCCCCCTCTATCTATTCCTATTTTACTCTCTGTCTTTATCTGCCCCTCTCTCCCCCCACACCCTTCCGCCGAACCCAGTGTCTTCCACGTGAGTTTAGTTGCGTAGTCCGACAGGTAAAACACATTATTTGATTCCAGAGTAATCATTGGGGAGGGGGGTATGGACCGCACCGGGTGTGACCGTCACAATTGGTGAGACCAAACGGTGAAATTCTGTATGTTGTAAGTTGTGAGGGGGTGACACCACGACCTACCTCACTGCGTGAAACCAACTCGAGTGAAGCCTTTGAGTGATTCACGTGACATTAGCAAATGATTTAGTTAATGCAATGAAATCGTCCCCAAGGACACTGGAATTGTTTCCACAGATAATCTATTACATCATTGAGTTTGGAACATATTCCATTAGTGAGACTGTAGTCAGGTTAAATCATGCCCTGTTTACATGTTATCCATATTCCATTAGTGAGACTGCAGTCAGGCTGAATCATGCCCTGTTTACATGTTATCCATATTCCATTATATTATTTTATATAACAGACGTTTCTTCTATACAGAAAATTACTCCGTCAACATTTATAAATCTGACAACTGAAATATATAATTTCTCTTTTAAATTTGACAAATTTTTGTGATGCATGAACACGTATTTTAATATATTTAAAGCTTTTCCATAAGAGGCTATATTCTATTTGTATAGTTAGTTTGTGCTAATGAAGTTTATGCTAATGAAGTTTATGCTAATGAAGTTTATGCCTAGGATTTAGACATCCTGTCTATTCCCAGGATGATATTGTTGTAATTAGACTATCAACACTATCAACACTGTCAGACGATCATATGTAAGGACGTGGCCCACTTTCACATTTAACTTAAGGACGTGGCCAGATGCATAACTGGGGTGTTGACGCCCTTGGCTAATTTATTTTTGGCGCCCTTGATAAGTTGACAAGTTTCAGCTTTGCGACTTTTTCAATTGTTTGAAAAAAAAAGAATTTCTCTCATTTTATTTAGGACAATAATTACGTAGTCTGACAGTGACAGTCATACAACATAAATATAAAAAAAGAGCTAGAGATGATGTGAGTTGTTGACCTGACGTCAATCTCAAGTGATTTTTTTAATAATGTTTAGTTTGCTGAAACTAATTTCAGCAGTGGCTACTGTGGTTGGAACTGTAAGCAATGTTTTCACAGCTCGGGAACAATTCTTGCAATTTCCATGTAGCGGGTACATTTATAAGATCTAAATGAAACATGTCATCGGGTTTTTGGTTTTGAAATAGTTCAATCATTTGGTGTTTAAAGCATTTTATATCAATTATAAATAATTGATCTTTATTTATTTCAAGATATTTGCATGATAATAGAACAGCTTTAGATTCTAAATCTGCCATTGCACAAGGCTGAAACGCTTTGCCAGTCAGAAAGTTAAAGTGTTCTGCATTATTTTTCAGAGAAACAGATCTATCTTTTAACTGCATCATTATTGAATCAATGATTGCAAAAAACAAACAAAAAAAACAACAACAAAAAACAAACAAACAACAACAACAACAACACACACACAAAAACAGAAATTTTGAATTAATCCAAGTTAGGTCTTCATCTTAAGTATGCTCTCCTGGACTTCGTTTTCGTTTTGATTTCCTTTTTTGAACTGGCTCGATTTTCATGTTAATAATACACGTTTCTTCAATTTTGGCAAAAATGTTATGGATTTCGTTATTTCTAAGATCTTCAAAGTCATTTAAAAGTCCTTTTATTAACAACGATAACCGATATAAATCTTTTTTTTGTGCTAAATAGATTTTGTGTATTTTTCCAAAATAAAAAATATCAAATTCCAAATAGTTATAAACTCAATTAACTTGTAACTATTGATTTGACGGTGCAATTATTTAGCAACAGATAATGCGACACAAAGTAGGTGATTATTTGTTATCAAGGATAAAAGTGAAATATTTATTTAAATAAAAGTTTAAAAAATTAGAGATTTAGCGGCACCCTTTTGAACTGACGCAGGCCGGCGACCTTGGCAACTGCCCCAATGCCAAGCCGTTGTTACGCCACTGGAGGTGGCCCTCTTTCACGACATTTAACATAAGGACGTGGCTCCCTTCCACGACATTTAACATAAGGACGTGGCTCCCTTCCACGACATTTAAGATGGGGATGTGGCTCCCTTTCACGACATTTAACATAAGGACGTGGCTTCCTTCCACGACATTTAACATGGGGACGTGGCTCCCTTCCACGACATTTAACATAAGGACGTGGCTCCCTTCCACGACATTGAACATAAGGACGTGGCTCCCTTCCACGACATTTAACATAAGGACGTGGCTCCCTTCCACGACATTTAACATAACGACGTGGCTCCCTTTAACGACATTTAACATAACGACGTGGCTCCCTTTCACTACATTTAACATAGGGACGTAGCTCCCTTCCAAGACATTTAACATAAGGACGTTAATGAGAACTTCTACGACAAGGTTTGGGCACCTACCTGAGTTAAACTTGACCGGGGGTGGTTCTGTTGTCGCTACTGTTGTTGTGGGCAACGTGGTAGTAGAGTTAGAAAGTGTGGTAGTTGAGTTAGAATCAGTGGTGTTGGACGATGCTGGTGTGGTAACATTACTGGTGATGTTGGGGGAAGCCGGCGGCTGGGTGACGGTGCTGTTGGCGGTGGCCGTGCTGTTGGACGATGTGGAAGGAGTGGTCGAAGTTGCGTTGTTGCTGACCGTCGTATTCCCGATGCTGCTGGTGGTGGTGTTGCTGCTGGCCGTGGCATTGCTGCTGGCTGTGGTATTACTGTTAGGAACCTCTGTGGTCATGTTGTTCCCCTGGGCCCATGTGTTCTGAAACAGAGCTGTCAAGGTCAAGGATGTTAGTTTCGTTATATCAAATACAATACAACAGTCCGTGCACATCTGTAGCACTGTTTGCTCAAAACCAAGACATTTGCGTCATTCGCCTGAGGACAATGACTAGAAATATACTCAGTCAAACATAGAAAATCTTATATCAGTGGCGTCACTAGGGGGGGGGCGAGGGGGGGCGGACCGCCCCGGGTGACACCCATCAGGGGGTGACACCCGAGCCTAAAATTTTACTGTGTCAGAAAAAAGAAGACACATTTTTTCATCTATAAAGAAATTAAGAAATAAAATGCAATACGTTAAACGCGAAAACTTTTATTAAACAAATATCAGTTAACTTGCAATAATGAAACAGTCCCAACACACAAACAACATTAAAACAAACTTGGAAAAAAAAGAAAAGAAACAGTCGCAGCAGAGAGATCTTTAAAAAAGGCTGGACATGAAAGGGGCAGTGTCCTGTGTTTTAAAAGAAATAAAGCCATTTGGGCTTGGACACACCGACAGCATGGACGAATCCCACCTCACGACTCCCTCCACCACAGTGGTGTGGGGGGAATACGATTTTACCCCCCCCCCTAAAAAAATATAAAAATCAAAGGATGAGTTTTCTTTGTTGATCTTTTCTAGAGTAAAATGCTGTTTATGTGATGTCCCTTTAACAAACCGACGCTTTCTTTTTTTCCTTTTTTTTTCTTTATTTAAAAAACTTATCATTGAATATTGTTTATACTCTTTTTTTACCACCACAGACTTGTCCTTTGCTTTGTTTTCATAGGAATCAAATTAAGAATGCTGTCTTTTAAAAAACGCAATGAGAGAAGTACTTTCTAAAATTGTTTCCCAAATTTCAAGTAAAATAGCGACTTCCAGTTGTTCAAGTTCCTTTAGAAATCCTTCTGCTTGAAGTCGACAGTCACGTGGTTGATTTTAAATTGTTGCTAATTCTTCCAGTGCTGCGATACTCTCATGGTACGAGTTATTTACAGACCTTACATCATCATGTAAGGCTTACCATCTTGTGTCACACAAGGCTTTGTTCACATGTATCAATTTCATGTGTTTTTGAAGTAATTGTCAACGATGAGTAGTTGCAACAAGCCGGGTATAAAGATTTTGCAGAAGACAAAAAAATCTGACTGCAGCAGGACAACCTGCTGCACTTTTCCCAACCAAATTAATGGAATGAGCTGTGCACGGCATATAATGAACAATATTGCACTTCTCATAAAGGATAGCCTGGTTTCCGTTATACTTCCTACTCATATGTGCAGCATTGCCGTGGACTGTTCAAGGCATGTGCAGGGATTCATACAAACATTTGCCTGCATATTTATTATACAATGTAATTTATTATAAGTTTGGGGGGGACCTTAAATTATTGGGGGGCCCTAGCTTTAGCCCATTCAACACCCCCCATTTAATCCACCATAGGGGGGACACGCATCTGTGACGATGTGTGACGAGGGGAAGGGTGTGTTTAAATAAATGTGATGTCGCATAAAAAACGCACAACTTAAAATAAAAGTTCCACTTAAATATTTGGTTATTTACCATTTATTTACTTGCGTTTTCTATGGCTTCACGCGTGTTACGATATTAGAGTGCAGACTTACCCTAAATACATATTTAAATGACAAAAATAATTTGCAACATGCTATTTTTATTGAGAAAATACGGCTTGTGGCAAAGCTTTGTGACGTCATATCGTAAAAGAAGGGGTCGGGGTCTAAGTTTTTGTGACAAAGTATGACCCTGGGGGAGGGTGGGCTAAAAATCGGCAACATCACGTGACGTCATTTATGGACGACCCCTTCAGTCGTGAAGGGGTGACACCATGAGCTACCGCCCCGGGTGACACCAACCCTAGTGACGCCTCTGTCTTATATGTATATCTGTGCTCTTTGATTAATTTTTATTACATGTAACTGAAACCTCTCATTTTTCTGATTGACAGACTAAGTCTTAAGAGTCTGGGAAGACAAGACAAATCTCATTAGAAAGGTCCTGATGGTTCACGGAAGACAACAAAACAAGGTCAATGTCAACTAACGACATAGAGAGATTTGAAAATGAACTCTCTCGTGTGTTGTGTTGTCACCTCGGCTGTAAGATCACTCTAAGTCTAAGGAAGGCTACAAGAAGACTAAGGTTATGTTTTATGTGTTGTGAAATATTGATATACTAAATATGCCGCGTAAAATGGATGTACAGCTCTCAAATAGTCAAGGTTGTTAAGAAAGGTATGGTGGTGCCAGAGGGTTTCACCAAATGTGATTCTAAGAAAGTGCATTATTTGTAATTTCATTTAAATGGATGTAAAGTTGACAAATCGCTGTAAAAATTGAGTTAAAAAAAAACACACCATAGTTTAATGTTACTGCATATTTCTCAACGTTGTGTATTTACATGAAGTGTTCCCTCCAAGTTTACTGGTCCTTATGCAAAATCAGGGGTGGATTAAGACTGCACGGGGCCCCTGGCTGCAATTCAAACTGGGACCCTATACAGTTATACAGCCAGTGTACCTTCAGATAAAATGATTGCTAGCAGCTAATATAAGACTGTAACTTGTAACTATTCAGCCAAAGGATTAATAATAAAAAAATTAAAAAAACGAACACGAAGAAATAATTGTTTGTCGGTATCCGACAACTGAGTGTATAAGACAATTTAAAAAATAAAAATACAAATTTTAAAAAAATCCCACACCCCACCGGGGCATCGAACCCATGCCCGCTTGCACCACAAGCTTGTATACTTCCGATTAGACCACTGACCACTATGAAAAGTTTGTCAATTTAAGATATATAACTAATATTCTTTAATAATTCTTATTTTGAGCCTATCAAACCAAGTTTTTCGATTACAATTTTAAGACTATAGTATCGGAATAGATATCAGATTAATAATAATAGATAAGATTTTATTAATTTATTTAATTTATCATATTTTCAGCGATTCGTGTAAACATTTGTCCATTTTTATTATAAAATATACTAAATTTGGGGGCCCCTAAATCATCGGGGGCCCCTGGCTTTAGCCCGTTCAGCTCCCCCCCCCTAATCCGCCATAGTGCAAAATAATAAACTTTTGGGAATTTTTTCACAACAACCGTTAAGTTTCTCAAATTTTTTACATTCCACAAACACTCATTTATCTTTTTTCTTACTTTCATTTTTAAAGCAAGCTGGACGAGGATCTGAACTTTGAGTAAAACATCAACTATTGTCTATAGGAATCAAAGTAAAACCAAATTTAATCTACTAGTTACTAGTTTTTTAAATTGACTTTCCACATTCTGTCTTAAAATTGAAAGTCTTCACACCAAAATGTTAGCTTCCAGAAGAGCCTAACATGACCCACCACACACACTCACGCAAAATTTGCCTAACATTCTCCCCCCCCCTCTCCCCAACCCAAACAGTTGAGCTGACTTGAGCTTGATAGCATGTAAGTGTATTTTTGTACAGTTAGTTATTTGCGTAGATGTAAGGCTCTTGGAAGCTCTTTTATCTCCACGTCACTACGCGGTGACTGATGGCCAAGTTGCTCACCTGCCAGGAAACACGTGACGAGTAGTAATCTCATGATGGGTCGTGATTGGCTGAACGTCCAACACTCAGGAACCGCTACTACTGTCAACTTTGTAACCCCTTGCTAATCCGTATTACTGCCCCGCTCTCAGTCAGGTCCGTGACTCGTGGTGATGAAAGTCAACAAGGTTCAGGGCAGATTTCTGGGGAATAAACCAACACCATTATCTTATCTGTTTCAGACGCTCCTTCTATACAGAAGATTATTGCGTCCTACGCTTATCTATGGTTTGTGTTTAGTCCTATCTTAGCCTTGTATAAATTGTTCGACAATTAAACAGATTTCAGAGAATCAGGGGGTAAAAAGAAATAAAAAGTTCATTTTTCTTCAAAGCCGATATGTTTGGGGTAGTTAAAATTTAGTGTCAAAATGTCTTAATTATTATGGGGTTAATAGGATTAGTAGGTGGATCAAAATTCAGCCGAGAAAGAAAGAAAACTAACAATACAGAGACATAAAATATCGACCACCGGTATGATCGCATTAAATGCAACACACAGAAATAATGACATACAATGTCACCCACCAATATGACAATAAATGCCACCCACCAATATGACAATAAATCCCACCCACCAATATGACAATAAATGCCACCCACCAATATGACAATAAATGCCACCCACCAATATGACAATAAATGCCACCCACCAATATGACAATAAATGCCACCCACCAATATGACAATAAATGCCACCCACCAATATGACAATAAATGCCACCCACCAATATGACAATAAATGCCACCCACCAATATGACAATAAATGCCACCCACCAATATGACAATAAATGCCACCCACCAATATGACAATAAATGCCACCCACCAATATGACAATAAATGCCACCCACCAATATGACAATAAATGCCACCCACCAATATGACAATAAATCCAACCCACCAATATGACAATAAATGCCACCCACCAATATGACAATAAATGCCACTCACCAATATGACAATAAATGCCACTCACCAATATGACAATAAATGCCACCCACCAATATGACAATAAATGCCACCCACCAATATAATGACATAAAATGTAACCCACCAATATGACAATAAATGCCACCCACCAATATGACAATAAATGCCACCCACCAATATGACAATAAATGCCACCCACCAATATGACAATAAATGCCACCCACCAATATGACAATAAATGCCACCCACCAATATGACAATAAATGCCACCCACCAATATGACATAAAAGGCCACCCACCATTATAATGACGTAACATGCCTCCGCTCTTCTGAGCCACAGGTTTGGGAGGAGGGGGGAGACACATTATTATCCAAATTAAGGTTTGTCAATGATTCAGCTTGGTAAAATTAAGATAGACGTGTCATTTACTGGTCATTATCTTTGTCTACCATATGCTAATGCAAAGGAAGTCTGCATGTAACATCAATATACATAATTTGCAATCTCTCTCACGTCTGTCATGTCTGTCTGTCCGTGACGCTACTAATTTTAGAAAGCAGCGCACCAAATTACTGCACCAAGAATAACACTTTTCGAACGTTCCGCATAAAATTGTTCAATTATATATTATATATTTACGCTCAATTATCACTGCCGCCTAACGCTAAGGGAAATCACTCTGCTTTGCGTTGTAAGCAGTGCTGATTGACTCAAATAGTTATTTTTTGGTGCAGTAATTTGGTGCGCTGCTTTCTAAAATTAGTTTAAAAATCGTGTGGTGATTAGCACTGTAAAAATTATTATATAAATACTTTGTTTAATTTTCAGGAATATTTCGTATTTAGCATACAAGGATAAGTTACTTGGGCTTTTGACCAAAAAAAAGTGGGCACCATAGGCGCCCTACAACCTCAATTTTAAATTACTTTGTGTACATTTAAGGTAGTTTAATATTACGTATCTATCATACAAGGACAAGTTTGTTGGGCTTTTGAAAAAAGTGGGCGCCGTAGGCGCACTAAATAAAAGTGGGAGCCGCAGCACAACCTATATTATATACATACTTTGTGTACATTTCAGGAATATTTCGTATTTATCATACAAGGATAAGTTACTTGGGCTTTTGACATAAAAATACAAATATTTTTTTTTAAAATTATAAAATACTTTGTGTACATGTAAGAAATTTTAATATTACGTATTTATCATACAAGGACAAGTTAGTTGGGCTTTTGAAAAAAGTGGGCGCGGTAGGCGCCCTTAAACAAAGGGGGCGCCGCAGGCGCCACGGCACCGCAGCACGAACTAGTCATATATATTATTATATTTACGCTCAATTATGTAGCCTAACGCTAAGGGACATCACTCTGCTTTTTAAAAAAATTGGATAATCATTTTGGTTTCCAGATTAACATTAAACACCCTCCACACTATACTATTATTAATAATTGAACAATTTCATGCGGACGTTCGATAAGAGTTATTTTTGGTGCAGTAATTTGGTGCGCTGCTTTCTAAAGTTACTTTAAAAATCGTGTGGTGATTAGCACTGTAAAAAAATATTATATACATACTTTTGTGCACATTCTTTCAGGAATATTTCGTATTTTTATCATATATAAAGGACAAGTTAGTTGGGCTTTTGAAAAAGGTGGGCGCCGTAGGCGCCCTTAAAAAAGGGGGGCGCCGCAGCACAAACTAGTATGATAATAAATGAATCAAATAAAAATAAATAAAATAAATGAAAGTTCTGTATTACGTTATTTTTTAATCTGATGTGTATTTATTTTGAAAACTTCCGTCATTTTTGACGGGGGATACATTAGTTTCCTTATATACAAGGTGGGCCAATAAAAGTGAGAACATCTCGTAAAATGTGATTTAATCACATCAAATTTAGCTTACCTACACCCATACTAGCTTAAGTAGTTTACTTACTTACATATTTAGCTATACAACGTCATTATGTCGACAATTTCCGGTCGCCATTTTTAAATCCCTAATAAAAAATAAATATTAACTTCACCGTCTTGTCTGTCAAGGTCCGGGCCCACAGAAAAACAAAAGTAATAAGAAAAACCGTAAAAAACCAAGTTTTTGACTATAAAATCCTTTATGTACGAGAAGTAACTAAAAGAATGTTCATTATAATACGCAGCGCCAGACCATCCAGAAATACAAAATTGCAGTTGTGTCGTAAAACATGTTTAATATAATGCGCACCGATCAGGAATATGTTTATAAAAAGAGCTGTCAATAAAATACGCACCTTATTGCGCGACAGAAAGGTTGTTCAATATAATACGCACCGCGACGCTCTATCTCAAAAAATAGCATGATACATAGGAATAAATAAAAATAATCTAAAAAATCAATAATTTAATTACGGTACATGCGATCGATCTGAAATTTTGATACATTGTTTTTATCATCGGTACGAAACTGCCTGCAAAATTTCAGCTCGCTATCTTGCGAGCAAGTGGGTTAAAAATCGATCAAAAGTTTTGGCGACATGCAAGCAAGCAAGCAAGCAAGCAAGGTCCGCCGCAGACACCACGAGTTAATATAAAGGATTTAAAAATATGACCCACTTCCCGAGATCCTATCGAGCTGAAATTTTGCACATAGACTTTTGTCACCTAACAATGCATTCTATCAAAATTTTAGATCGACCGAATGTAATGTAATTAAAATAATGATTTTTTAATTTATCTCTATGTATTTCTAAGCACACCCTTATATAACAGTTGATTGCATGTACAAATTATCTAATAGGTGATTGGATGTACTGTTGATGTAGACCTTGCGTGTCTACATGACATCTGCCAACTATCAAGGTGTTTATTGGTGTCTACATGACATCTGTAAACTATCAAGGTGTTTATTGGTGTCTACATGACATCTGTCCAACTATCAAGGTGTTTATTGGTGTCTACATGACATCTGCCAACTATCAAGGTGTTTATTGGTGTCTACATGACATCTGCCAACTATCAAGGTGTTTATTGGTGTCTACATGACATCTGCCAACTATCAAGGTGTTTATTGGTGTCTACATGACATCTGCCAACTATCAAGGTGTTTATTGGTGTCTACATGACATCTGCCAAATATCAAGTTGTTTTAGTGGTGTCAATATGACATCTACTAACTATAAAGGTGTTTTAGTGGTGTCTGCGACATTTCATATTGTGTATGCATCAATGAGGCATCGTCACATAGGCGTCTAGGTTAAATGAGTCTGATTTCAACAATTTGGTTTCTGAACAAACTCTGAATCCACACTAAAACGTTTGTGGACAGTATGAAGTTAAATAAAATTTGGTTTCCCCCACCCCTCCCCTACTTCCAAGCGTATCCGCCCTCGAAATGATATCGCCTCACTCGTAATCGATGTTAGAGAAGATGTCTTGGCCCTCGCTTTCCAAACTGCTAGTTTGTCGTTCCAGTGAACAAGTTGGCCTCCGTGTGCCACAATACGAGGACCGCTGATCTGGATGACGTGTGAGGGGAAGTCAGTAAAAACAATGCTCAAATATAAAAGACAACAATACACGTAAGATTAACTCTAATCCCATAATCCCAGTTTGTAGTCGGGATGCGTCCAATCTTTTATTACAGTCACAGCTATGAAAGTCAACAGGTGGATGGGGACTGGTAAATGACGTAATAGATGTGGCCCTTAAACTTATAGATCAAAATCATTAGATCCTACACTTGACTTATAAAAATCTCACTGAATTCGACACGAGGTTCGTACAAACAACAGGCCAGTGTCGGTTTCCTTTAAGGGCGTTACCCAACCCTCCCCCCCTACACCCCGCCACTCAACTGTCCGATCACAGTTTGAGGACCAGCCAAGTTTCAATGATAAAAAGAAATGTCAAGTTGGACTTCATTCTTTCATGTTTGGTTTTACTAACTGAAGCTTGCTGTGAAGAAACGATTTAGTGATGACGCAATCATATTAGGATGTCCGTAATATTTAATGACGCAATCATAATAGGATGTCCGTAATATGTAAGGGGCCGTTCATAAATGACGTCACGCACCTAGGGGGGAGGTGAGGTCCACACATTTGTGACGACGTGTGACGAGGGGGAGTTTAAGAATTGCGACGACACTTCAAAAGCTACTTGAAATAAAAGTTCCTCTTAAATATTCGATTTCTTACTATTTATTTCATGACGTTTTACAGGGATTCACGCGTGTTACGATATTAGAGTGCAGCCTTACACTAAATACATACTTAAATGACAAAAGAGTGATTTGAAACATGCTCATTTTCAAATAGAAAATACCGCTTTTAGGGAGGGGGGGGGTTCTAAGCTGTCACAGCTGTGTGACGTCATATTGGAGGTAGGGGGTCTAAGTTTTTGTGACGCAGTTTGACGTAAAAATCAGCCAAAATCGCGTGACGTCGTTTCTGGACGGCCCCTAATGACGTAATCATATTGTTCAACTGGTGTAAAATGTAGTAATAAACTAACTATAGTATATATTTTTTTACATTCATAAAACTAAATCTAAAAAACTGTCATGATGGCAGGTACATCCCTGTCTCCACCTGTTCACCGCTGATTACAGCGCATAGAAATATAGTCCCACGTTCAACGGTGTTTACATATTTGATGAGGGTTAAACTTGAAAGCTCAAGTCGCAGCAAGAGAACCGCTACCTGTAGACTTGTCTAGTAACACCGCATTCCAAGACAAGCTTGTCAGTGTACATTTACCTGAACTTCTCTGGATGAAAGGGATACTCCCAGGCGGTCTCCTTTCTCAAGAATGTAGTAACAACGCCCCTGACACCCCAGCCCCACCCTGTCCCACCCAGTCCCACCCCGTCACACGCTGTGCCACCCAGCACCACCCTGTCACACCCGAGACATGAGACCAACTGTTGGGGATAAGACATCAGAAACTGGTCTGCATCTATTAATAGAATCCACTTTATTCACATATCATATCTCAACCACCACTCTTCTCAACTATAACCACCCTAACCCCTATATACTCCTTACCCAATATTCAACCATTTCCTATCATACCAACACTATCCCCCAATCACACCCATCACCCCATAATTACCCCCTCAACACTACTCATCACATCATCCACCACTCCCACCCTCACCCCATAATTCCCCCTAAACTACCTACATCCCCATCATCCCAACTCCCACCCATCACCCATAATTCCCCCCTCAACTACCTATCCCCATCATCCCCCATCTCACACACATCACCCCATAATTCCCTCACATACTCATCAACATCTTCCCCACCTCCCACCACATCACCCCATAACTTCCCCCCCTCACACTACCTCATCCCATCATCCCCCACTCCACCCATCACCCCATATTCCCCCCTCACATACCATCCCCAATCATCCCCAAAAACCAACTACACACCAACTCCCCAATTCAAACAACACAACAAACCCCCCCCCACCCCCCCATAATTCCCACCCACTCCCCAACCCTCTCATACCCCCCCAACACACTAACTAAACTAACCCACCACCTAATCCCCCCTAACCCCCCCAAACTCAACCACCACCCAAACACATCAAAACACACCCCTTTGTGATACAAATTCAGTGTGTAACTCCACTTAAACAATTTATAAATTACAAGGTCTTTCATAAATAATATAATGACTCTTATTGTGTGTTATTTATGGTGATAATATTCATGATCTTAAACTAATCCAAGTGAGTAATGCATAATTACAGTACACTCCCCCCCCCACTCACAAACTCACCCACCCCCCCCCACACCCTCACACACAACCCCACACAACATCCCATATATACCTATACTCCCTCACCACTAAATCCCACAACACAATAAACCACCCCAAACACTAAACTCCAATAAAATAACTCAGATACAACAAAATACTCTCTACAATAATCATTCACTATAACTATTCTCACTACAAACACAAAATCTCCAACAAACCACTACACTCTTCACTCTCTCTCTACCCCCCTAATAGGATAGAGAGATAACCCTCACCCCCAACCACCCTACAAAACCCCCCCTACTAGTCCATCCCCCCAATAGACTGTAAATAACCACCAAAGGGAAACAAACATTTTCAACATACCATCCCCCACCCTCACACATTCCCCCCCCCCTTTCATACCCATCAATCATTCTACAACATATGAATCATTTTTCAAAAACCTCCAATACCCCCCCCCTCATTCCACGCACAACATCACCCTCACACACACACACAGTAAAATTACCCTCTTACTAACACATATAAGACAAACGCGCACACTCACATCACGAGTCAACCAACTCTACACACATCATATATCAAAAAGAGCAAAATCCTCCACCCCACCCAATTCACCCCCCCTTCTTTTATCATATCGCATAGATATTTCACTCATCACCCTCACCGCTACGCACTCACCACACCCCCGACCCTCCTCCCCTCCCCCCCGCCCCCCTAGTCTTAATTATTATCACACGCTCCCATCATCATTGTGTCAAATATTTAAATTTTCCATTCACGCGCGATACACCCTTCTGTACTCGCTCTCTCGCGCATTTCTGCGTAACCACTATTTTGTTAAGTTTTGGATTATTTATCACGTTTTCTCAATCCTATCACTCTTACTTATGCGATTTTATTCCGATTTTCCTCTGCCGCTGTGCTCGCTCTGGACTCTTTATATTTTAGTATAGATGTTTATGGTTAGAGTCCTATGTTTAGTTGTGTGTTTGTTAATTGATAATTTTGGTTATTTTATGCTAGGTTTATCTTTGTGGATAGACAATGTGTGAATACCTGTTCGTCCCCCCGCCTGCGCTTCCCCTTACCGGCTAAATGTGTGTTGCACGCCGGTGAGTTTGACAGAATGTGTGTGTGCTTTTTAGTGTCACTCGCGTAAAAATCGGGCTGAGACTATGTGGTGTGAGGTTCGCCCCAATGTACCCACGTGCTTTTTGGGCGAAATAGCGTTGCCTCTGTCATATAATATTATGATTCACCAAATGTATGCGACGGATACTCGCGCGAATACTCGAAGACTGTACGAGGTCTCGGTGTGCAGTGCGTATAGTCAATCACGATCCGATATAGGATCAAAGAGAGAGATGAGATAGATAGAGAGAGATAGAATGTCATCGAACCACCAAGTATAGTGACATCCGTGAGACCAAGCATACTGAGATGCTCATCTATGTAGTCCCACACTCCGCTCCTCTCGCTCCTCTGTGTCATATCTCCCACAGCACCCCCCCTGCCCCCCACTCACCTCTACCCTCTTCACCACACAACTCCCTATCCACGTAAACTTCTACCACGCCGCACTTCGGCCATATCCTCGCCTGCCCAACGGAGTTCGTCGCGGTTAGGGATTCTCAGGGTGCGCGGTCAGGTCCACGGCCCGCTACCTTACTCGTCCACCGAGCCCCGTAGAGGCCACTACTTCTCCAACTAAAAGATTGAGAACCTTTGACGGCTAGTGATTCCAAACCCCAACATGTAATCACTGGCGTACGCTACCTCTAGCAACTGAGGCGTGACATTCCATTAATCGAACATTCCCGGCCAACCATGAAGGGGTCATGCTTGAAGTACTTCATGAATATAAACATTGCCATCCCGCGGTGAATATCTTATAGTTCCGGGACGAGCCATGTGTAAAGATATGCGAAGGAGTGCCAGATTGTTTGGGGAATTTTCACTACTCTCTATTGCTTGTCGAGGGTGAGTTTCATTTCAACAAATTCAACTCAAGCCACTTGTTGAAGTTTAAAAGCAATTTAATTCCTGAAATAGCATGTGTAACTAGCAGGTCTATATGCTAACAAACAGCAAACACGAAGCAGGAGATATTATTATAAAAATGTGTAACTAGCAGGTCTATATGCTAACAAACACGAAGCAGGAGATATTATTATAAAAATGTGTAACTAGCAGGTCTATATGCTAACAAACACGAAGCAGGAGATAGCATGTGTAACTAGCAGGAGATATTATTATAAAAATGTGTAACTAGCAGGTCTATATGCTAACAAACACGAAGCAGGAGATAGCATGTGTAACTAGCAGGTCTATATGCTAACAAACAGCAAACACGACACGAAGCAGGAGATAGCATGTGTAACTAGCAGGAGATATTATTATAAAAATGTGTAACTAGCAGGTCTATATGCTAACAAACACGAAGCAGGAGATAGCATGTGTAACTAGCAGGAGATATTATTATAAAAATGTGTAACTAGCAGGTCTATATGCTAACAAACACGAAGCAGGAGATATTATTATAAAAATGTGTAACTATCAGGTCTATATGCTAACAAACACGAAGCAGGAGATATTATTATAAAAATGTGTAACTAGCAGGTCTATATGCTAACAAACACGAAGCAGGAGATATTATTATAAAAATGTGTAACTAGCAGGTCTATATGCTAACAAACACGAAGCAGGAGATATTATTATAAAAATGTGTAACTATCAGGTCTATATGCTAACAAACACGAAGCAGGAGATATTATTATAAAAATGTGTAACTAGCAGGTCTATATGCTAACAAACACGAAGCAGGAGATATTATTATAAAAATGTGTAACTAGCAGGTCTATATGCTAACAAACACGAAGCAGGAGATATTATTATAAAAATGTGTAACTAGCAGGTCTATATGCTAACAAACACGAAGCAGGAGATATTATTATAAAAATGTGTAACTAGCAGGTCTATATGCTAACAAACACGAAGCAGGAGATATTATTATAAAAATGTGTAGCTATCAGGTCTATATGCTAACAAACACGAAGCAGGAGATATTATTATAAAAATGTGTAACTAGCAGGTCTATATGCTAACAAACACGAAGCAGGAGATATTATTATAAAAATGTGGTTCTATCAGGTCTATATGCTAACAAACACGAAGCAGGAGATATTATTATAAAAATGTGGTTCTATCAGGTCTATATGCTAACAAACACGAAGTAGGAGATAGCATGTGTAACTAGCAGGTCTATATGCTAACAAACAGCAGACACGAAGCAGGAAATATTATTATAAAAATCCTCATCCCTAAACAGTCCAATACAAGATTTATTTTTAACACTGGTGCTGAACTCAGTTATACCAAATTTAATCAAGTAAACTGGATAATGAACATTCTCCATTTATTGGGAACAGTAGAAATAACGTGGGAAACTTGACTCGCATTTTTTAAGCTTCTGGAAGGCTTTGCCCTGTCAATATACACACATAATCTCTATACAAAATCTGCCCAAAAAAGAGCGTAGTAATACTTTTTAAAAAAACTCACCGCAAGAAAACCTATCATGTAACTTATAATATTACTAGCTGACCCGCGGCGTAACATACGCCGCTAATGATTTAGTGACGGGTGAAGACATCCTGAAAGACACGGTTGTCAAAATGGGGTGGGTTTGGGCAAACGACTGTGAGTGAATGAACAGAAGGAACTCTGGAGAGACCCGCGGCGTATCACCCGTAAAAATGACGGAAGTGTTCAGCTGAAATCTATTTATTTTGAAAAATGCACTTTTTAGGGCGCCTAAGGCGCCCACCTTTTTCAAAATCCCAACTAACTTGTCCTTGTTTGATCAATACGAAATATTAAACTTTCTGAAATGTACACAAAGTATTTTATAACATTTTACATTGTTCCCTTTTTACAAAATTAAAATATCAGCGAAAACAATGACATCATATAATTTTTTTTACAGCGCATATTTAATTTGCACATCTTTTGATGCATTGGTGCAGTAATTTGGTGCGCTGCTTTCTAAAATTAGTATCTATTGAACATACTTGCAGCTTGGTGTCTCGCAGGGTCCGACCACGAAGAGAATTATATATATAGATTATGTAACACCTCCATTCCACTTAATTTTATGGAGATTTGGAAACAAAAAACAACAATAGTCCGTTGGGACTTTCTCCCTTTCGGCCCGCGTATTTATCTCCTTAGTTTTAAAGGCACCGGTACAATAAGTTTCTGTTTTTGAATGTTCCAGATACAGTATATGAATTTACGTGTAAAACATCTAGAAAACCACACCCAGCATAACACGGGGTAGGAAATTAACTATTTTCCCCAAAGGCTGCATAGGCTGCATAACTCTTAAGTATAGTCTAATAGATAAGTACCCACGAATAGTATCATTTCATCCAGTATTTTGAGACTCACTGTGAGCCCAGTTTCAAACTTTGTTATGTTTACAGTTTTGGAAGATGTTAGCGATACCGAGTATCGTGGAAATGTAATAGGTTGCTCTCTACTAACGTTTTGTCTGAACAAAAGAAATGTTGAGTTACGATACTTGTCTCACCGAGAGATACGATACTTGTCTCACCGAGAGATACGATA